>CABFWO010001522.1:49437-65495 GCA_902155825.1 Timema genevievae | reverse complement strand
TACGTGTTACAGTCATGCTGGCAGTGTTGGCAGATGGCAGGAAGCTACCACCATTTGTTATTTTAAAAAGGAAGAATTTACCAAAAGAACAGCTACCAAGTGGGGTAATCTTTAAATGTAATGAAACCGGGTGGATGATGGAGGATCTAATGGTTTTGTGGCTTCAAGAAGTTTGGGACAGGCGACCAGGAGCCCTACTAAGGCAAAGAGGATTGCTAACCCTTGATGCCTTTAGAGGTCATCTTACGGAAAAGGTAAAAAATAAAGTAGCCTCTTTAAACACAGACCTAGTAGTTATTCCAGGAGGCATGACCTCACAATTACAAGTGCTTGATGTTGCCGTAAATAAATCTTTCAAGCACCATCTCCGACGCCAATATGAAGAGTGGCTGTTATCTGGGAACTGCCCCTTAACCCCCAGTGGCAACATTAAGAAGCCTTCAGTTGGACAACTTGGTCAGTGGATAAAAACAGCATGGACTAGTATTTCTACGGAATCCATTATAAAAGCGTTCAAGAAGTGCTGTGTGAGCAACAGTTTGGATGGAACAGAAGACTATCTGAGTTCGAGTGAGGATGATGGACGTGAATCAAGTGGTGATGATGATGTACGTGAATCAAGTGAAAGCGATGACGACGCAACAAGTGAAGGGGATGATGACTGACAAAGTTTTTTGTTGTGTTTTAAATTAGTTTTATATTAAAACTTAATATTTTATAATATTATAATAATAATAATAGTAATAATAATTGATTTATTCATGTGATAATGATGTTACTCAGAATAAAATATGCATTGCAGCAATAAAAATTTAATCAATGTACAGTATATGAATAATATTTATGTGATAGTATTATTTAAGTTTTTATTGTTAGTGACTAAATATTAACTACTCTAAAAATTAATAAAAAGATTTTCCCCTAATTTCAAGTTCTCAAAATAGGTATCGTCTTATTTTCGAGTCGTCTTATATTCGGGTAAATACGATAACAAGAAACTTTGTCACTTTGTCCCTCATCGTCACCGTGGAAAATTTCGAGTAATCGTTCAGATATGGATGCACTGCACACATTTTTGGCATATCCTAAGTCTTTTCTTTTATCTTTAATATCCATACCTCGCGCAAGCCGGAAGCTGAGCTGGGCCTGCCATGATGCACTCTTGAACAAAGTCTTGTGCTAAATAGTTAGTCAAAAATGGTTGGGAATTGAAAATATAAGAACCTGGCTAAGTCTTGTGGAAGTTTGCTGATCTTGAAAATATAGTAGAACACACACTATTTACACAAACGCATTTTATTAGAATAGGGTCAAATCCACTATATTACGAATCCGAATCTCCACTTTATCTTCGAATCTTGAAACCGAATTTTGAAAAATACAAACATAAGAGGAAATAATAAGATTTAGAATAATAGAAGATACAAATAATAACTAAATGCTAACATACTTTCTTATAATCCATTCATTATAACATTTATACATTCATTTAAGTGTTAAATTACTGGTTTGGGGCCTGGTTGTTATGTTTGCCATTTAATTATAATTAGTTCTGAGCAACCAATAAGCAGTATTACAGCTTTAAAATAGATCTCACTTGAAAAATTGAAGAACTTTTTTGGGGGGGGGGATTGAGTCTCAAATCCAAAATTATTCGAATATACTTAAGGATTCGAGAGCCCTTTTCTACATTTTATTATTATTATTCAAGTTTATTCTCTACTTGGTGAAACTGTCTGTAATGTGACAGTAAAAGTTTGTAAAGTATGTACCATATGTTTGTGTAAATACTATACACGCAAGACCAGCTAACCCTCCACAAATTCTTTCCATTATTAATAATTTCTTCTCTAGAAATAATAAATATACCTTTTTAAGGAAAACTCCTTTTCAGTTCTTGAAGTAGATTATACTATAATACAGGAAAGAAGGATAAGGACACATAAAAGGAACTACCATATTATTATAGCTTTTACACTAAAAAGAGGAACTCATTTCATCTTTTACACTGCTTCCATTGAACAAAGAGGTAATGGCTGTCCTTTGAAGAACATTTATTGTTACCATCTAATCCTTCGACCTAAATCTCACTCTATTGGAACTGATCAGGAGGGACTGTGAAACATACAAAGCAACTTGCTAAAAATGGAAACCAAAAAATAAAAATGAAGAAAATGTAAATGTGTAAAGAATGAAAAGAAACATGCAAAAGGAATGATTAACATAAAGAGCAGACTTAGGGCCAATCTTACAATGTCTCGTCAAAGTCCTTGTAACTTAACTGTCCGTAAATTCTAACCGTTGGTTAAACTTGGCGTTGTGTTTTACAATACTATTTTTATGTGCTCGTCAAATTACGAACCAGTGCCTTCCATTAGTTATTATCGTTAACTTTCTCGGAGCACTAGATTTGTTTCAAAGCTTTTGATTGGCTTAATTTTACCATTGAGAATATAAGCAAGTCATTACAACGTCTATGGAAGTGTTATGAAAACAAATCGATCAAAACAAATCCAATTTATTAAGACTGTTTAAGGTTATCTGTTATCTTTTATCATATTTATTTGTCTGCTAAAACGTTTGTTGAAAATAATAAACAATAAATTTAAATTTTAGCAAAGAAAAGGAAATTTTGCTAATTGAATTAATAGAAAAATACAAACAAACGATTTAAAATAAACAATTCTAATTGGTGTCCATTCACTTTAATAATTTCCAAAACTTTATTTTTGTACAAACGAAAACGATTCTTCCTCGTTAAAAATTTTAGGAAATTCTTTCGTTCCAATTACTGTATCTCTTCAATCTTTAAAGTCTTGGGTTCCTTAGAACTTGAAACTCATTTTCAAAGTCATCATAATCAAACAATAAATCACCCATTTCATAATACAAATAAATGTAACCTAACTTTAATAGTAACAGTTGCCTTGAAAACAATATGGCGGAGTCTTTAACGTTGTTAATGTGGACGTTATGTTTGCTAACCGGAAGGTAGACCTCGCGTTAACTTTACGAGCACTTTTACGTGGACATTAGCGCTAACAAAACATTGTAAAATCAAAAGTAGTGGTTGTTATCACTTAACCTTATGTTAAGACCTAACGAATAGAATAACGTGAAATTGTAAGATTGGGCCTTAGTAAATGAATACTATTTATGTTTGTGTTAATTTCTTATGTGTTAATAATATATATGGTAAAATAAAGATAATATAACTAGGGTACAGAAGCATAATAGAAACATAAATGGTAGAATAACCTATCGGTAGGTACATGCAAAATTCACATTTGCGAAAACACAACTTTTTACTCGATTTCTACTGTTTTCATGCAAATAACACCAATCTAAGTTTTTTTATCAATAAACACAATTTATTTGTAATTTCTCAAATATCCCATTGTGCAATATAATTTCCAAAGGTATAACACTGTATATAAGCCAGGGCTGTCCTTTTTACAGGTAGTATCCTTTTTTTGGATTTTAAAGATATATAAAACAGGTCATAGGATATATGAGTATTTTCACAGATATGTAGGCTATTTTTTTTAGCTTAACATTCCTTTACACATTCAAATACTTAAATTTCAATTTTGATGGATCAATTCTTTGTTTTCAGCCTTGAAAAGATTTCACGTTAGGTCCAAGCAAGGACATTAATATATATGGACCTGCTACAGGCCAAATTATAGCTTTTTTATTTTTTAGTTGGTAGTTTAGTCTTCTGACGACATGTTTCAGTGTTGTTATTGTTTGGTTTAAACATAAATAGTTGATAATCGATTATTTCGATATTTCTATTTGTAAAACTCAAAGTTAATTAAATTTAGATATCAAGTTTGACATTACCAAGCGTGAAATGTTTTGTGCTTATTTATATTTGATTTTTCTCAGAATATTTTAATAAATAGTCAAATACACAATATAAATGAAAAATGTAGACAGCTTTATCACAATTTTTTAATGAATACTAATTCGTCTCATATTTACGTAAATAATATCACTTTCCGCATATAATATCATCGCTTTTTGAGAAAAATAACACCACTTTTCCCCCTAAAAATAACTTCACCTTTTGTATTTCTCTACCTATAGGTAATGTAAAATGTTTAGCTATGAGGAGGCCCAATGTTAGCCTTTGAACCTCCTCATGATAAAATAGAAATGAATCTGATATGTGAATACCTAATATATAGCTATATTTTGTGACACTCCTTCCAGTTGAGATCCAATTGAATGAAACTTAGGCCAAAAGATTTAGCAGTAACGATTGATTTTCTTCAAGAGGCAACCATTATCTCTTTGTCCAGTGGCAGCACTGTTAAATGGGAACTGTATGCTTCTTTTCATTGTAGAAAGTTTTATGCTTGCTCCTTTTATTTGTTCATACAATACCTTTGTCCATATATTGCATAGTTATAAATATTAGTGCAAATGGAACAATAGATTTATCGTTTGTATTCCACAGACATTTTTGACTCATGTTTCAGGGGGTGGAGTGTTGGCTCACACGATCCTCGGTGTGGATTATGACAGCTCGAGTGGCAATGTGAGGTTCCTCATCCTAGACCCTCACTACACAGGCAGAGAGGATCTCACCACAATACTGAACAAGGGCTGGTGTGGTTGGAAAGGGGCAAACTTCTGGAACAAAACTGCTTTCTACAACTTGTGCCTGCCGCAGAGACCTCGCTGGTTATAATCACTTCGACTAGTCCAATGCCACGCGGATAGGCCACACTTTTTTAATTACTTTGGAAGACTGGGTGCCAAATATTGTATAGGTTTCATTTTGTGTCTTGC
The DNA here is from genome assembly GCA_902155825.1 of Timema genevievae. Classification (NCBI taxonomy): domain Eukaryota; kingdom Metazoa; phylum Arthropoda; class Insecta; order Phasmatodea; family Timematidae; genus Timema; species Timema genevievae. Next base: position 60,695 of record CABFWO010001522.1, on the reverse strand, counting down.
TTGCTTCTTCCTTCTTGGACTTATTTCAATGAAATTTGCGCTGTGTGAAATTTTTCTAGAAGAATAGAAAACTTATTACTAATGACCATTGATGTAAAATACCCGGGTAATTATGGGCTTTACCAGAGTATTTTCCCAAAATTGGTACTTTAGTGGGAATTTATAGTTTTTATTCAGGTGTAACTGCTTATTTATCCATAAACAGATAATTCATAACATATGATGACCAAACTGACTTGTGTGAAAGAGATTGAAATGAAAAATTAAGAATTTAGCTTATTATCTTAAAAAGTCATTATTTCAAAATGGCTATTAAAATAGTTTCTCATTCTAAACCCACTCATTATGATTCTTAAAAAATACGGGTACTTCAATACAAGTAAAAAAACACCATCATTAATCTTTATCTAGCTTGGACATCTATCTGTGTTCACTCTTCTTTCTTTACCTGCAATATCTCCTACTTGTTTCATCCCTTTTTGAGAAACTACCACCTAATTTCTTTTCTGCACAGTGAAAAATCCTGATTATCACCGTTAAAAATTTGGGTTGCATCATTATCATTTTCTTCTCCTATTTTTTCAAAAATGTCTAAAAAGTGTTGAAACCTTTAGCTCGAGCCATTGAAGTTAATAAAGGTTACCCTAGTGATAACCCAAGATGTCTTCTCATGAAGGAATAATACCATTTCTTGCCAACCATTTTGATTTCTTGATATAAGATGAGCTTTTAACTGTGTTTTTTTTTATCATCTTGATAAGCCAACTTCTTTAATCATCATACCAAAAACATTTGTAAAGTTTGATAAAGTGTTTGGATATTTAATTTTCTTAAGCTATTAGTGGCATAGGAAGATGACCATCTAGGGCTACTCTAGTACCTACTCCTTTCATTCTATTTACTTTTCCATCAAGATGGTGCTTCAGAGTATGTTTGGGAATTTATAAAATTCTGACATCTTGTTAAAATCCTTGCTTGCACTTCTTATTGTATGTAATATATATTTGGAAGAAGGTACAGGAAAGGTGGATAGAAACATATAAAAGGGACGAACACAATATGGCTACTACAATGAAAAGAAGAATACAGTTCACACTTTACATTGCTACCACTGGAGAAAGAGGTAATGGTTGTCGCTTGAAGAAAATCGATCCTCACATGCCCAATCCCCTGACCTAGGTTTCATTCTATCGGAACTCGTCAGGGAGGAGTGTGAAATGCACAATTCAACTTCCTAAAAGAGGAAACAAAAAAAAAACACAAAAGGGGGGAAAAAAGATTAGAGCTGGGCTGATATGCTATTTTGCCGTCTAGGCCGATGCCGATCATTTGTTGCCGGTTAGGTCTATCACCGATGCCAATTATTTGTTTAGTTTTCAATTTGATACTGTCCATTAAAAGTTTGTTTTAATCAAGTCTAAATTAAGCTTTAAAGTTGTTTAAAATATAGTTTATTTTATTACTAGGACAACTAAAACAATCATAATCATAAATAACAAATTTAAATATAATTTTTAATAAAATTAATAACGTTACACAAAGAAAATACACATATTTTGTGTTAAGATGAAAGAGAGATTTGGACATGTGTTAGTTAAAATTTGGCTTCACATTTATAATTACATTTTTATAGGCTTTCTGTAATTCTTTGTCTAAATTAAAACCGGCTCGAGATTATAGAAAAAGCTCTTGTTAGATGTTATTGTTACATCCAAATTAACTTTATATGTGGTACATTCACTGTTGGGTGGAATTTAAATTGTTATTTAAAAATACCAGCATCTTGATCTTGTTTGGGTGGAATTAGCTTTTTTTTTTGTATAACTGACCAATCCAGCTGCACTGAAGTCTCTGATGCCAATGGCCCAGTGGTCGAGATAAGGTACAATATTTGCTCTCCATTTGTTTTAAGTTTTAATTAATACACAAAATAGAAGTTGTGTTTACATTCGAGGGAATGAATTAGATCGATTTTTTTTGTTTCCAAATTGGTATTTCATGTTTGTGACTTAAGAATTTATATATATATATATATACATAGAATATCCACACATTTAGAATAATCAACATAAATGATCGGCAATACAAGTGCCGATCATCGGATCTGCCAACTGTGCCATAATCGGCCGATGATCTGATTGTTAATCAGCATCGGCCCAGCTCTAAACAGGATATTGGTAAAGAATTGAATGCAATGCTTTTTCCATGTCATTTGCAGACCAAATCCCATCCTGTGAAAAAAAATAATGTTAACTTGACCTCACAAATTGTCCCAACATGATTTTGGAACCAAGCAAGAGTATGATATAGGATCCTTGTAGTTAAAATCAAATAAACATTCTAACCAAAAACTGGTGAAAATAACATCAAAAAGAAATAATGTGAAATGCGCATGAGCAAGAGAAGTATTACACTGCTGAACATTTTCTTAAGTATTCCTTTACATTAAAACATTATTTTCTTAACATATAAACGTTAAAATAGCTTACCTTGAATTACACAAAGTGATTTATAATTCTTACTAACTCCATTAGTACCACAGGATAAACTGTGGAAGGCAGGATATAAATTTAGTTTCTAACTGAACTGCTGGATAGTTGTAAAAATAAATCTTTTCTTGGATCAAAATGAAAAGTACAATTTGGGCTCCAGTATGATATCGGCAACCTTCACTTACACTATTAAAAATATAATATTAGTTTTCATAAAATATATTAATATTAATAATATTACTATTAATAATATATATATATATATATATATATTAGTTTTTATAAAATATATTAATATTATTAATAGTATACATATTTTCTTGACTAAACCTCATATGAATGTCTAGTTATACTAAATTTCAGCCCCATACATTATTTTACCTTAACAAAGATACGCAAGAAAGGATAAAGTATCCCTTATAACCCGTGAACTGTAATGAATTCAAATCATTGAATCAGTATTTGTAGCTTATAATATACACTTGTTAAAATAGTGCAATAAAATTTTATGGTTTAACGACCTTGATTAAGACTATGTAAATACCAAACGGTGGCTCATGTGTATGGGCACAAGGGCATGTGGTGCCCCTCAAAAATTTAGTGGCTAAAAAATAAAAATTGTATCTCACAAATATAGTTTGTGATGCATCATTTGTTGTCATGACAACTATAGCATATGCTATGGTTTCCAGTGATGTTATCTTCTGTCGTGTTCAAGTATGTGATGTATTTTGTCTTTACGCTCATTCAGGCGCAAACAAGGTTTGTTTTGGATCCTTGGGTTTGGGTGATGTAAGGTAGAGAGGGGAGGCAGTCTGAGTACATGAACCAACCTGTATCCGCTCTTCATCTCGTAGCTCAGTTAAACTCGATGTTTATAAGTATTGTTCAAGTGAGGGAAGAATGGAATAGATTAAAGGAGGAAGAGTTGTGGAAGAATAGAGGACTTGCCGCCATTATGGGCCTGTCCTTCCTTATTCCTATTATTACTAAGGGATTTCTTTTTAAATTTATATTAAAGGCATAGCTACCCCAAATCTTTCACAGACTTAGTTTTTACATATATTTATAAAATAAAACATACTACCAATTTAGCCATTTTAATTTTCAAAATTTTCTTAATACAAAGGTGCATTTCAAAATTGGCACATTACTCTAGGGTTTGGGGGGCTTCAACATATTATTTTCCCTGTATTTTCCCTCTCCCCTTTTCATGCTAATGTAGGTGCAGTGTTCTAATTTTTCTCCTAGCGTAGATCACATATTTTAATTGATAAGAAAAATGTACAAGACTCAAAAATATCTTGATCATACAAGAAAAATATAAGAATGATAATTTAGAGACTACTTCGAGTAACATATCATTTGACATGGTTAATGAATTTAAATATTTAGGAACAATTTTTAACTACCTATAACAATATTATATTGGAAATTAGGAAAAGAACACAGTCGGGAAATACATAATATTATTCGGTCAGTAAGTTGTTGACATCTCGCTTGTTTTCAAGGAAAGTAAAACTACGAATATACAAAAAAAATTTACCGCTTCTCTTTGGGTATGGAATTTGGTCTCTTACCTTACATGACGAGAAAAATGTATGGTGTTATTAAACAAGGTACTTAGGAAGATATTTGGTTCAAAAATGGATGAGGCTACTAGGTAGTAGAGGAGGTTAAATAGTGGTGAGTTACATAACTTGTACTCATCACAAGACATTGTTAAGTTAGTCACGTCGCTTAGATTACGGTGGGCAGGAATTGCTGTGTGAATGGAAGAATTTATAACCGTATCCAGGGAATTGACTGACAAACCCAATGGGAAAAGACCATTGGAAAGACATAGACGTAGATAGGTGGATAACAATAAGATGAACCTGAAAGAGATTGGGTGTAATGAGGTTGACTGTATAGAATTAGCTCAAGATAGGGATAGGGAGTAATGAGGTGGATTGGATAGAACTAACTCAGATAATAGGAATAGGTGGCATACTTTTGTAAGTGCGGCAATGAACCTTCGACTTCCTAATGCCATGGAGTAAGTAATTAATATACATGCAAAAATCACAATTTTATTAATTGCATTTAAAATGTGTATGAGTTATATCTTAAGGGTTTGAATTAACTATAAGATGATCCAAAGCAAGTGCCAGCTCAGATGTTAAAAGGAACTTTAGCACTCTATAAACTATATATTATTATTTACTTTAATAAACATAATTGACATTTTTGTACTTTCAAAGTAAGTTTTCTTGTTTCATTCTTGCGTTTCAATTTTTTTTTTCATATTCCCTTCGATTTTGTCTTGAATTGAAAATTAATTAATTAATAATACTTGTGTTAAATGTATCACTGTAAAGTTCAGCTGATGTATTCCCAACAAATAAAACAACTCCAGATGTGAAATTGTTATAATGTTAGATCATAGGACAAGTCACAAAATGATAGAGATAAAACTAAATTTAAATGTTAGAGAGTCCTATTCTATTTTGGCTATGTGAGTACTTGAAAATTCGAGTTTAAGTCGAGTTTTAGTAGCTGCTCAAACTTGACTTGATAATTTTTACAAAACTCAAAAAATTTGACTATTCAGAATTTTCAATCTTTTACTCGAAGATATAGTTTAATTAATTTTATTCAGTTAAGATATTTCATAACAAATAAAGTTCCTCAATATTTTGTTTTGGTTAAAAAAAAATCGTACAATTAAATCTATCCAAAAACTAAAATGTTTGTAATAGTACATTTTTTCACAAAAAAATTTAGTTCTTAAAAAATTATGCTTGTACTTATTTATCGTTTATGCATGGAACTATTACATAAATTCAACCTGAAATAATTTTTGTACATAACATATTGCTCTAAGCTACTTAAAACTCAGAAAAAAAACCTCATCTTTATATTTTAAGCTTGACTAGAAGTGAAAAGTGTCTTCTTGTACTCTGGCACACCCTATATTTAATGAAAAGGTGCTGCAGTGAAACTTGCCATAGGGTTTGATTTCTTTAATTTCTTCAACATAATTTATAAAACAAACTAGAATAAAAAGAGCTATAGCTCATTTATCTAACACCTTAGCTCATTCGGTAGTGTGTCACTTTACTGAGCTAAGGGTCCTGGGTTCGATTCCTGGCATGGCTGAACTGAAACCTTTATCATTGTTGAAATGTGGGTTTACCCTTTAACAGTGATGAATTAACGGCCGGGGACCGGATTTTGTGCCTGTTCTAGGTTTAAGTTGGATTATAAGGCATGTGAAGCTACGACAGGCCTAGCAAGCCGGCACTGGAAAATATATGGCTTGAATAAAAAACTGACCCAGGCCACAGGCTGGAAACAATAATGGATGTAAAAAAAATAGCTCTTTTGAATGAGTTTCAAAGTCTTGGCCCTTAAACTTGGTTCACACGTTCGCTGAAAATAGAGAACAGAATCTGCTTAAGTGCCGCAGCAGTTCACTTGCTCTATGTTGACTCATGATGCATTGCAAAGTTTACTTAAAACAGCTGATTATAAACATATTTTATTTTCTAGTAGATACACATATATTTTAGATCATCCTCCCAATGGATGTTTTCAAATTATGTCATGGTATAATCCACTAAATCGATACACACGCTTTCCAATAACAGGTTATTTTAAATCTCAGCGCGGCCAACAAAGCTGTCTGCTTGCTTTTGGCTGTAGAGCGCATGCGTTGTCAAATTCACATGCTCACTGATATTAAATAATTGGTTTTGATATTTGATTTGTTCTCCTGTGTCGAACATCTCTGGCAGAGTGGATGAAGTAGAGATAAGCTTAACTCCTAGCGGAACAGTTCGCGCTGATAAGCCGGAAATCTTGTGATTGGCTTTGAGCTTGTCACTCGACTACATTTCTGTTCTGCGCTAGTTTTTTGGCGAATGTGTGAATTCACAGTAAGTCTTGAATAAATCAAACTGAATGAGCTTTTGGAATCACGACAAATTTTATTTTAAGTCACTGGATTTTTGTATTGAATATTACAAGTTAATTTTTATTCTTAATATCTTGTACAAATAAATACAAAATATCTTAACGCAATGTCAGCATTTACTTATTTAATAACTGTTATTCAATATGTACAGAATGTGATTCATTTGTTCATTTTCAGAGAACATGTTCTTGTTGAATAATGTCGGGTGATGTGAAAAGACCATACTTTATTGTGGTTGCATTAAAAGAATTTTGTAACTAAATTATTTCTTTTAAGGTAAAGGTAAATGTGGAACTAAGGTTTTTAAATCTATATTGTAAATATACTATATAAATAAATGTATTATGGATGTGTTATTTTATGTACACTTGGCAATCGATAAGAAAAATATTTTGTTAAAATTGTTGGTCCTTTATTTTTGTTTCTCCCCCCCCCTTCCCCCCTCTATTTTCTTGCCAACATAAAAGTATACAAGTGCCACAAGTTTAAACTTCCTACATTTGAATGCTTTATTAAATATAATTATTTAAACCTCAGACAAATGGTTCTTTTTTTGTAAACATAATTTATTCTTAACAATATGAATATATATCTTATTTTATAACACATTCTCCTTACATAAAAATGCTTTCTAAACTATAATACATATTGTTACAATTTGTTATTTAGCCATTGGGCCACCTCATTATGGACAGTCATCAATGAACAAGTCCATACTTTTAATAAACCTTCTAAAATATCCAAGTAAATGAATTGTATAAATTCTTAGCTTATTTTGCCATGTGATTCATTTGGATTAACTAGGCAGTTATTTAACATTTTGCTGAACTAATATTTTAGGTAATATTCTTAGTAACATGTTTTGTTTATGAAGTACATTGTTTTGAATAGCAGTGAGCAATCATATCGCTCATACTTCTCATTTGCCTATGCCAAATATGTTTGGAACAGGATAATAGCTCCTACTGCTCACATTGCAAAGTTATGCCAATCATTAAATTATATTAAAACATATAAAAAGATAATTATATGGAATGCTAGCGTAGTTTAAAAGTATATCTTATCTAGCTTATATCGTTGTTTCATTCCAACATTTCAAATTTCATTTATATTAATTTTGTAGATCGGAAAAACTAAATTATAATGAACAAAACAGCTTTTATAGAGCAAGAACACCATATATTTTACTTTAATTTGTTGCAAGCTAAACAACTAAACCTTTGGTGTTTAGTGAATTTATAAATAAAAATATTTTGTGTAAAGGCGATCAAACAATCTTTGGTAATTTTGGTAAAGAAACTTCGTTGAATGACTGATCAAGATTTGCGCTTTTTTCTGCATCATTCACTGTATCTGTTGGTCTTGGATGTAATTTGCTCTTGGAGTCTGTAAATGAATCATTAGACCTATTACAAAAGTCATTGGATGTTGGTGTTTCACTATAATTACAAACCAACCCTGTGGTGTAGTGCTCAATGCACCTGGCTACGCGCCTAGGGGTCCTGGGTTCGATTCCCAGCTGGTACCTTGGGTATTTTTCCCGGAAGGAGAATCATCCCAACGGTCACCAGGGTTTGGTTAGTTAGGCTTGAGTTAGATCTAAGAGCTTCTACTGGGTCCTCTCTCTCATATTCACTATCATCACCACCTCATCTCATCAGGACATGGCAAGGATGTACGATTAGAACATTCGAGCGTTCCCTGGGCAACGATACACGAATACTGGCTTATCTTTCAAACAAACTGGGCTATAAGTGCTGTATCTCAGATGCACAGTATTATTACTACTAGTTACAAATATAAAGTTTATTGCATATTTTAAGGGGGGAGGGGATGTAGGATACGCGAGAAAAGGTGAGTTTTTTTGCACTTTTTATAACAAAATATTTATTTGGTCAAAAGATATCAAATTTTTCTTCATTACAGACATAAGAGTTAAATTTTCTTCACATGATGACCTCAACAATTGTTGAATATCTGTGAAGGGTTTCCGGGAATTTATTGACAAATTTTTCTCTTCATTTAAAAAGTTGGTCATCCAGTGCCGCTATGTTCTTGACAGGTATTCAACAATCATTGACATCACCTGGTGAAGAAAATTAAAATCTTATGTTTTTAAGGCAGCAATATTTTATTTATTTTTGTTATAAAAACTGCAAAAACACCGACCTTTCCTCTAGATCCCTACATCCGCATCTTAAATAAAACTGACAGAAACTATTAAGTTTTCAAAATATTAAACCTATTATAAAACTAATCCCTTAAAATGTCTAGTTTATTTTTCTTTAATATTTTGCAATAAAAGTTCAAAAAAATGACGTATCAAATTCCAGACATGCAATAAAATAAAACTTACCTATAAGTTAATTGGAACAATTTTAATAATAAAATACAGAGGGTTAAAAAAAACTTAAATAACTCTATAGGAATCATGTTTGCTTAGAAGTAAATATATTTTGTAGAGGACTTGTTTTTTTGTTTTTTTGTCATTACATCCCTACTTTTTTTGGGTTAAATACCTGTAATGTCTTAGGGATGAGAAAGGCAGAATTTAGAGGAAGTGTACTCGCATTTACATGGTGGTAAAGAGTAAACCATTTTTAAAAAAACACCCGACCAGGATTTGAGGCCTGATCTCCGGTCTATTGCGAGATAGACGACTAGGAATAATGATCGAAGCAGCTCAGATAATCTTGTTAGTATCAATGGTATTTGGTACATACCTAAGACATCACTCTCTTTCTGCCAGCGATTACTGAGAAACAAAAGAGAAAACAAAAAATAGTACAATTAGTAAATGGCAATATGGCTATATTTGGAAAAACAAATACATTTTAATAATATTTACAAATAGAAAATTATAGCACTGCAGTTTACTACCCATTCGGGCTATACACTTATTTACAAATAGAGATTTCTAACACTATTTGAGCGTAACATTAAGGCATAATAATTTTTTTTAATAATTACTTTCAAGCATATTATTTCATTAAATAGCGGTATTTTAATTTCGAGAGTTAAAAGTGTTTTGTATATGTTCCACCTGAAAGTATAACTCATGACCATAAGCAGAACATTTAAGAATAAAATAAAAAGTTAGCTCAATCACTATGACAAAGGACAATAAATTATTTCATTTTAGAATTGTAAAAAATAAAAGCTCTATAATTCATAGTTAGGAATACAAAAAAAACCTTAAATTTGATCTAGAAATTTTATTAAGATTTGGCGCTGTAACATGTTTCGTTATTGGGCTCTGGTTGTAAAAGTTTCTTTAGTGCTATATTTTCCTTGGGATTGCCACACCTAAATTGGGTTTGTAATTTATTTTTTTAATCATGGCATTATCTCAACATACAACTAGTAAACTAAAAACCTTAGACAGGATAATAGTTTGAACTCGTCTGCAGACCTGTGCTGTGCTCGGAAGGACCTGTACATGAGCCTCCATCTCTTGGATGCTTCCAGGATGTCCTGAGCCGGATCTAGCGGATAGTCAGATACGACAGGTATCCTGTCGCCAATACACTTGGTCTAAACACATCACAAAGAATACCTCTACAATGTGAGACATGGTCATATTCAGGATAATATTAAGAACATTAGGATTGTGAGTTGGGTGCAGGCCAATCAGTCAAACAAACTACCATTTCAAAACGCCACTGCACATTATTGGGGAGCGCTATTGACCCAAAGTCTAAGAAATTGCTTAAAAATGTGCTGAGATTCGGACGGAGTTAAAATAGTTTTTGTGAGGCTATCTGTTTGTGGGGAGGAGGAAAGTAAATTATTTGTTTCATGTATATTAGGGTCCCCCGTATCCGCGGTTTACCGCTGCCCAATTTTATTTATTTTTAATTAAAGAAAATTTAGTTTAAAAGTCACAATGCCTACACCATCATCCCACTTCATCTCATCATGGGCATTGTGTTATAATATCATTGTCTTCATCATTATCATCATCATCAGTGATCGCTGCAACAATAAAAGTGGAGAATAGAAAGTACACATTATTACTTTATTTAATGTTGGTACTGTCTTACTTGGAATCAACTAAACTTTACCGTATTTATGTATGCTACATGAATATCACGTTAAATAACAGTTCGGTATTATTCTTGGATTCACGTAACCGTGCTAGATCTGGGATATGGTGTGGGGGGGGGGGGCCTATTGAATATTATGAACCGCTCTTTAATTAGTTTTTCAAATGCTTACCTTACTAAGTGTGATGTTTTGTCTATTGTGGCACACCTTTAGGGAAACAGGTGAGTTTCTAGAAGTTAGTCCTCCTGAGATAGAGTCGCTACTCCTAAACCATCCAGGAGTGGAGTTTCTGCAAGGAGGGAGACGGTCCTTTGAGCCTGGAACAGACGATATTACTATCATTGTTGAGATAACTATTATTAATAATACCATAGCTACATGATTTATATTTCCACGACTATTATTTAAATTACAAAAGGGAATTTTAAATATATAAATTGTCCAAAAGCACATAATAATAATATATGCAAGCATTTGTGGGATTGTGTGTTTTTATTATTTAGTTTTGTAAGTAAAATTTTGTCAAAATAATTATTTCAAAAACTTCCTAAACGCTCAAATTAAATCTCTTTAATAATATCGATATAACTTAATAGCAGGGGCGTAGCGTCAGGGTGGACTGTGAGATAAAGTCTCCCCAGACCTTCTATTGGACGATTAAGAAAAATAAATACTAATACTAAAGGTGTGTGTGTGTGTGTGTGTGTGTGTGTGTGTGTGTGTGTGTGTGTATATATATATATATATATACTAGCGGACCT
>CABFWO010001522.1:39965-47498 GCA_902155825.1 Timema genevievae | reverse complement strand
ACACTATATTTTGAAGTATAATAGGCTCTAGGTGCTAACTCTACAATTTAACCCCTCCCCCGCGATTCAAAATTTCCCGGAAATTGTTCATCTCTAGGTGCAGGTACCTGTTTCATAGCCACAAGATGGCAAAGCAGTCTTTGGTCGTTTGGATCTTTGCAGTGACTTTTGAGTGGTTCCGGTTAGTTTGATAGGTTTCAGCTGAGGTCTCATTGGCCCTCCTGGGGCAGTGAAGGGTCGGTCTGGAAGTTCTTCCTTTCTGCGCCTTGTCTGCACCAACAAGAAACACAATGTTTGGGTTATTTAGGGAATTGTTTGGGCAAACCAAACCAAACAACCAACATATTTTAGCCTAAAACCTCCATTGGCTGAGTCTCTATAAAAATATTTCCATATTAATATAATCTGTCTCATTCCTATGGACAGGTGGATAGGACACTAGAAATGTTTTTACAACTACTTACACTGTATCTAAAATAATAGTTTTGTTATTCTATCCAAATAAAATGTAGAGTATTCTAGTAAGATGTACAAACCTAGATTAAATTATTTTATTTGTTTGTAAGCTTGTTGAGATAAAGAATTTTATATTTGTGTTAAGAAAAATAGGTTGAATTTCAAAGAAACAAAATAGGATTTTTTTAAAAAGGGGGATGTTAGGCGGAAAAATAAAATAATAAGTGACATTTAAATTGCTTTATACATAGACAGTTTGAAATTTTATTTTTACAAAAAGTATATTACAGAAGGAGATCCTTTTTTTTTAAAGAGGCCCTTAAATATCGTCAACAGTTTTCTTGGGAACCAAAAAGTAACCAATGTATTCATGGAAGTTATTTAAATTTTAGAATGTAAATAAATATAAATGCGTATTTTCAGTTAAAGATGTATTGGAAGTATTAGGAAGGTCAACTTGCTTAATATAATATAATCATGATCTAGGAAAGATTATTCTACCCAAATAAATTTACATGTCAAGACTGTAAGGTACATTTAATTTTGTCACTAACCTACAACTATTATTATGTTGGGCCAAAATATCGTTAATTTGCTTTTTTTTAAATATATTGTCCAAGTTTATTGGGGATAGTTCTCCATACTGAGGTTTTCAATTGAGCTGTTACATTATTTTGACAAATTTCTTATATAACACCCCCTGTAACCCTTCATCACTATCCACGTAGATCTAGTTATTAGTTGATAACCTGTCTTAAAAGAATTGATATGAACACAATTTTAAAAAAAGTGTGCCAAATACGTGCCAACAGCTTGATCCCTGATTAAATAAATGCGGGACACTTGCATTACAGGCTCTTTTTTATTTATTTGAGATATTTAGCGTGCACTTTCTGAACCGACATATTATATTAGCACACCACTTTTAAGCAGGGCTAAGATTTTAATGACATATCATCTTTTTCTTCTTTTTGTTCATCAGAGAAAATGCTCATAAGAACATGATCCCCTGGTTGTAAATCTGAATATTTTATAGGTAATTCTTTGCCATTTTGGATTTCTAGATCTATTTTTTGGAATGAAAATTTTAAATTGTTTGAAAATTACTCTAGCGTTATATTTATTGGTTTGCGTATTTAGAATGCCTAAAACCAAACCATCTAAAGTGAGTCATTTGAGACAAATTGTTACTGAATTTGGAGGAAATATTTTTTATACAGATAGTGAAATATTTTTCTCTAAAATATATGAAGTGAAATTGGCTGGAATCAGACAAAAGATTTACCATTCACCAGCATATCAGACACAATAAATTTGTCCATGGTATGCAGAATATCGATAAAAAGAAAACTACTCAACTATTACTTGCACAAAATACATCCGCGAATCAAGAAAAATCCTCAACAGCTTATAAAGATTTGTGTGACTTTCTGGTTTCTGTGGAAACCGAGCAATGTTAAACTAAAGGATTTCCTGGGACAGTGGAGGTGTCATTTTATTCCAGACGAGTCCACATTGAGAATAAACAATATACCACAGCGCTACGACGAAGTAATGAGAAAAATTAAAAAACAAATCTACGGAAAAAATATTTTCTTCTTCATTGATGAAACCAGGGGTATAGAGGAACGTTTCATTGCCAATGTAGTCGTGGGATCCCTGGAAAATAGCAAACCAGTAGAGATATTTTTGCTCACTACTGAAGTTTTGGAATCCGTAAACCATTCAACAATTTGTAAACTCTTAGCCAGATCTATTGTTTCGCTAAGGCCGAAGGGTGTGTGGCATGGCGACGTTCTGCTTTCCGTGACCGACGCGGTGCTGTACATTGTTAAAGCAGCCCAGGCAATTAAATCATTCTATTCGAGGATGATACATGTGACTTAACTCGCTCATGCTTTGCATAGAGTAGCGGAGGAAGTGAGGGATAACTTTCTCCAAGTTGACACTCTTGTGTCACACACAAAGAAGATATTTGTCAAAGCTCCAGCACGTAAATAACTCTTCAAATCACTAGATCTCGATGTTTCCTTACCACCGCACGCGGTGGAGCACTTGGATGTATACCTGTGTACACTATTGTGACAATCTTCAAACTGTAAGGTCTGGAGTAGATTCTCTTCATACACAAGATGGTAGGGCCACCAAGGCCTCTTAAGAATCATTTTCAGACAGTGAAATGAAAGGAAAACTGGCATACATCAAGGAAAATTTCGGCTCTTTGTCGTCAACCATTACACGTCTTCAGTAGAGAAGTATGAGCCTTTTGGTAAAATCAACTGAAGGTGAATTGGAAAATGTGCAGGATGGTATTGAATAGCTAGTATCAGACAAACTTAAAAGTGTGCTTTAAAGAAACTCAGGCTACAAAACTTTGTGCTCCATCTCTCGAGTGTTGACAGGAAAGGATTTTAACACTGTTGATATTGAAGAACTAACATCTAGTGATTTATTGTACTTCAAGTATGCTCCCATCGCTTCAGTAGAGGTAGAAAGAGCTTTTCAAAATTAATAGCGTAAAGACTGACAATAAACGTTCATTTTCTTTCGAGAATTGGCGCGTGTTCAGTCATCTACTGCGATGCCAAATGAAGAAAGAATTTAGAGCTTCTATTCCCATGGAAATATATTTTCTCTAAAGACTTCACATTTGGTAAATAACATGAACAACTAACAATAATACTCTGTTTATTTCAGAATTGTTGCTCCTCAATAACGAAACGTGTTAGTAATCCAGCAAACATTGCTTTAGTTTGTGAAGAGGATGTAAGGAAGGGAAAAGACAGAATTAAAATATGTGTGCCAAGTGTATTATAGTTTAAATATCAATAATTTAATATGGGATTTTTAGATGATTAATTAAATTTTATAAAATAGTTTCAGTTTATTTCATCTTATAATTTACTTGTATAACGTAAATCCTAACTCTTATATTAAATACAAATGAAATTTCATCAACTTTTTTTTTTTCAAATTTAGAGTAACTATTTAGAGTTTTTAGCATCAGATTATAGGTCTTTTTTTTTTGGCAAATTTTAGGTCATCAAAATCTGGAACCTGCCTATAAGATAACTTAAATTTTGAACAAACACTACACCCAGAACCTGACCGTTAATTCATCATTTTTAAAGGGGAAACCCACATTTCACCAATGAACAATTTTTTGTCCATGATAGGAATCAAACTCGGAACCCTTAGCCCAGTATCCAAAGACGCTACCGACTGAAATAAGGTGTCGCGTCTTGCACTCTGTGGTGTATTTGTACTAACCAAGAGTGGTCCATGGTTGAGCAGGTTCAAGGCACGCGTCTTGCACTCTGTGCTGTATATGTACTAACCAAGAGTGGTCCATGGTTGAGCAGGTTCAAGGCACGCGTCTTGCACTCTGTGCTGTATTTGTACTAACCAAGAGTGGTCCATGGTTGAGCAGGTTCAAGGCACGCGTCTTGCACTCTGTGTTCTATTTGTACTAACCAAGAGTGGTCCATGGTTGAGCAGGTTCAAGGCACGCGTCTTGCACTCTGTGTTCTATTTGTACTAACCAAGAGTGGTCCATGGTTGAGCAGGTTCAAGGCACGCGTCTTGCACTCTGTGGTGTCCGCGGTACTGGGCCCTGGGTAAGGACTGCCTGCCCCGAACCTCGAACTCGCACCACTACCACCTGGACAGGGAGACCGGGGACCCCAAGAGCCAATTGGTCTGGCACCACCACCAGCTGCACCATCACAGTCGTCACTGTCTTCATTTTGCTCTGGTTCAGGCTCTTCTATTGCACCAACAACAATTATCAGAGTTGAGAAATTTGAAAGGATCATTAAAGAAAATGTCACTGAATATTAAAAATAGTCAAACCTAAATATCAAAACTATAGAAAATTTATAAATATTTATTAAAACTATGATCAAATTAATAGCAGAATTCTATCTTTTCTACAGATTAGTATTCTAATTCAATTTTACGTTCAACCGGCCCGTTAGTGTATGTATTGATTGATATCACATTCCTACAACAGTGAGTAACTATCAATATATGAAAACATATTTGGCATTTATTGCTTCTGTCCTCCTCTCGGCCCCCATTATTTTGGATTGGAATCCTAAACTTATCAAGAATATTGTATAGTCTTCCTTATCAAAAGAAAAACCACTATAAAGCATTCAACTAAGTTTATCAATAGTATAATTACAATACTCTGAGCAACATAGTTTACTTACTTTAAGGCATTAGGAACTATAGAATTCATTGCCATACTTAAAAAATACATCACCTATCCCTATCTTGAGCTAGTTCTATCCAGTCCTATTACACCCTATCCATTTCTAGAGCTAGTTTTATCCAGTCCATCCCATTACACCCTATCCGTATCTTGAGCTAGTTATATCCAGTTTACCTCATTACACCCTATCTCTTTCATGTCAATTATAATGTTATCCTCCTATATGTGTCTAGGTCTTCCCAATGGTCTCTTCCCGTAGCCTACGAGACTTGATTATAATAACGATGTCTTGTGATGAGTACATGTTATGTAACTCATCATTATGTAGCCTCCTCCATTCCACTGTTGTCTTATCACTTTTTAGAACAAATATCTTTCCAAGCACTTTGTTTTCGAACCTCTTAAATTGGTTTTTGTCATGTTAGGTAAGAGACCATGTTTCATACCCATCGAGAATATCTGATAAAACCATTGTTTTGTATATTCTGAGTTTTACATTCCTTGACAGCAGGCGAGTTGTCAACAATTTACTGATCGACTAATAGCATTCATTTTTAGATTGTATTTTACAGTCAAATATTGAAGTTTAACAATACAATTTTGAAATAGCAATACATGATTTATGAAAACATGAAAAAGTTATTAGTAGGTGTTCTTAGCATATTGAATTATTCTTTAGCCTAATAACAAAGGCATATAAAGGTAATTTCCCTAGAAAATTGTGCTATTACTTTAGCCAATACAAACTTGTATAGGTATATATGGACCCCCCACCCCCTCATAGTGAGATAGATTCCATTACTCACATTACAAGGTTTAACCCTATAATACTAAAGTAATTGTTTAGTACTGTATTGCCACCGATACGTAAATATGACGTAATAACATTTACAAATTTTCATAAGATCCTTATGTGATCTGATTTTAAATTGTATTCTTTATTTTGGTTAGTTTGATTTTCTTTTATTTATTGTATTTTTAATTACATCAAAATCAACATAGATCAAACACAAAGATTAAATTCATCAAACTACAAAATAAAAAGAATCAAAGCCTTAACAAACCTGTATAAATACAATAAACATATTTAAATGTTTTGTAATGGCTGGAACTATCTAGTTATTAATAAAAAAGAAAATGTGGAAATATTTATATTCAACCAATTTTTTAAGTCTGAGCACAGCTACTTCTGGTGTCCCCCACAAATCTATTAATATTATTGGTACGTAAATCTTGTTTCTACTTCTAAATAACGTAACGTAACGTACAAAATGCAACCATCCGTCATGACAGCTAATTGTTGATTGACAGTTGAAGGCGTAGCTTGAAGGAAGGGTGCCTCGCTTGCCGGAGAGGGGAGTGGGGAAGAATTGTTCAAGCACTACACGTATGTCTTACACACGATAGGATGTATTCCAAAATAGTGTGCATTCGTATTGAAAATGTAGTAGTGTAAACACTGAGGAGGGTTAGAGAAAGGGGAGCAGGGCTGTATTCCATCTCCTTACTTTTTCAACATGGTATGTGTCGTTCGCCCACTTTTTCACCAGAGAGAACAAAAGAGATGATTATGTTGCGTAGGTATACAGGATGTTTCAAAACTCTGCACAAACTTAAACCACAGTATATGTGGGCATTAATAGACAAAAACTCCAATTAAAAAAGGTTCGAAAAACTCATCTTGTATTACTAATATAATTATGTAAGTTAAAGTTAGTCTAATCAACTCCGGGAATATGCAGCTGTAAGAGCATAAGTGTACAGCAGGTCACATATCATTAGGCGACATCACATAAGGTGTTCAAAGCTACGATGGTATCCGTCAGTTGAATTTGACACGGGCTCACCCAACATCAACGTTGATCGCGAACGGGCACTTCTTCCCGCCTAAGGATATGCAACTCGCTGTACACGTACATACTTACAGCTGCCTACTCCCGGCGTTGTTGCCTTTAGCTTCAACTTACATTTAGTATTACAAGATGACTTATCCGAATCATTTTACTGGGATTATCGGTTTAATTCTGTTCACATATGGTAGAGTTTAACTTTGGACAGAGAGTTTACAATAATAATAATAATTATTATTATTATCATTATCATTATCATTATCAATATTATTAGCACCGCGTCTTACTACCCATTCGGGTTATACGCACTTACGCTAATGTGTGATGGTAGGGTGATTGTGAAATGAAATGGAGGACTTACAGCTTAACGTGGAATCCGAACCACGGTGGAGGCCTGGCATTTCTCACATTCATAAGTTGTGATTAATACACGTCTTGTCAGAGGTGAAGGAAGGGTTTGGAAATCAGATTAAATCTGTGCCGGGACCGAGGATTGAACCCCGGACCCCCAGCACAGAAGTCCGACACCTTACCCCTAGACCACCAGGTCACCGGCCAAATATTATTAAATGTATGAGTTTCAATAAAAACTTAAATGTCTTTGAACAATATTCAACAACAAATTAAAAATACTTGTGAATTAAAAAAAAAACTTTGTGACGCTTCTGGTCATTATTTTTTTCCTCTTTCGATAAAGTTAAATTCCTTGAATAAGAGAGAAGAAATGAGTGAATGGTAGTGCAGTACAGGGAGCAATAATCTATTGTTCATATGTTATTCCTGCTTTTTAGAAAATAAACTGCGGTACAATAAACTTTCCGAAAGATTTTGAGTTTGGACAAAGACTGGGCTACCATTCAGGGCCACAAAAGGAAAATAGTTCCTGGTTGCATTATTATATTGTGCAAATTGCTAAGTGCTGATCTTTAGGAATTTGTTTAGGTAGATATTAAATAAATGTATTTATTTATTTATCTAAAGTAGCTAACTTATAATAAAGTATGTTGAAAA
>CABFWO010001522.1:7465-37465 GCA_902155825.1 Timema genevievae | reverse complement strand
TTCGGCTGAGCAGCCGCGGGTGTCCCTTGGAGGCAAAGTTCCTCCAGGTCTTGACAAATCGCCAGAAACTCCACGTAACTGATGTCCTCGATATTGTTCCTGTAGCAACAACATAATGTAGTATATCCTACCGGCTTAGCATTAATGTTTAAACTGATCTAAATGTCTGTAGTCTGATCTAGTTCTGAAAACCTGTGTGTTGCTAAACTGTTTACATTAAAAAATGATACCTGAACATGAGAATCGAACCAGACCTATGAGCCTGTTGTAATTAATAACAGTTAGTACCCTCACCTTGCCAGATCTATGAGCCTGATGCTAGGTAGGGAAGTGCATGGTCCTACGTCATCAACTCTGTTCCCAGGAGCGTGCAGTTCACGCAGGCTGGAGAGCCCAAACATTCCGTCCAGCGTTTCCAGCCCACATTGTCCCACCTTCAGCACTCGCAAAGACATCAAGCTGCAGCCCAGGTCCCTGCAACAGATAACACGCGGGTATTATCAACATAATATACTTGAGAAGGTAAATATAACACCCCCTTCTTTAGTTCTCAAATAATTAGGGCATGCATAGGCAATTATTAGCAGTTAAGGGCCAATATAGCATCCAAGATCTAGGGTGGGATGTAAGGGACGCGTGAAAGGTCGAAGTATTTCCTGTTATTGTTTTTTTTAAATGTTGGTCAAAATAAATCAAATATTGCTTCAGTACTAATATAAGAGCTTAATTTTCTTCACATGGTGATATAAACAGTTCCTTAATATCTATCATGAGCGTAGCGGTATTATCTAACAAACTAACATTTTAAATGAAGAGAAAAAGTTGTAATTAAATTCCAGAACACTCCTGACAGATATTCAAGAAAATTTTGAGGTCACCATGTGAAGAAAATTAAATTATATGTTTGTACTGGAGCAATATGTTGTTTATTTTTTCCAAAGAACTATTTTGCCATAAAAAAATGTAAAAACACTGACTTTTTCTGGCATCCCCTTTCCATCCCACCTTAAATTGCTTACAGTCGCTTATGATCTCTTACCATCTTTTTCTAACCCATTAGTTCCCTCATTAGTGTTGTTCTTTTTCTACTCAACGTCCTTTCCATTTTAATAATAATAATAATAATAATAATAATAATAATAATATTTAGCACCGCGTCTTACTACCCGTTTGGGTTATACGCTTAAGTACTAATTACGCTAAGGGATTAGGAATTGGGAAGGTTGAATTTAGAGGAAGTGAACCCGCATTTGCGTGGAGGGAGAGTGGAAAACCATTTAGGAAGCACCACCCCCAGTTCACCCGACCGAGATTCGAACCTCTATCTCCCCGTCCTAGGCGGTAGAGCTCAACACGACTAGCGCGTTAACCAACTACGCCACCGAGGCGGGTCTTTCCATTTTAAAACTTAAAAAATTAACATGGTTGTTTCTATGAAATGGGCACGGTATATTATTTAACGTTCACTGATCCACCTAGTTAAATTATTATAAATGACTTTAGTTAAAACAATTTTAAATAAGCATTTAAAAAATATATATTTTAACTTATATTATGTCCCACTTTAATGATATTCCAAATATAACACATCAGTCTCGTTTTAATTGTGTTGGAAAGTCAATAATGTTATGGTTAATGTAGTAATAGTAATTAACAAGGCTCGCAAAGTATGAGCTGATTATATTTTATACAAAATTAGAAAAAAAAATTATATTTTTACCAACGCTTCATTTATTTGGTTATACATTAAAAAATTGACTTGTTAGAAACTTGTTTTATTTTGATTTTACATGAATATAATATTTTTCTTCTAAAGTCAACAACACGAAGGTTGGTTTGATGTGATTTCTATCCATCCGGTTCTGGGCATTCGCTCAGACCTTCACTGGTTAGTGGTGCCTGCACCATCTGGTAGTAATACCATGTAATAGGAAGAGTGGTGGTGCCCAGTTTACTTCCACATTCAATTTCAATGAGCAAGCGCGAAAATGTCTACCAATTTTTCCGGGAAACATATTTTCACATACCTTCCAGGGTTCATTTACATGCCACAATCGACATGGGACCGACGGCTTTATTTTTCTTCCGAAGAAAATTGTGCCACTGATTTTTATCGCTCAAGAAAAATCCGTCGACCTCAACTGGGTTTTAATCCACGAATATCAAGTCCTGAGGCGAGCAATCTACCCTAATATCCCCGAAGTCAACATGAGTATATTATGTTAACTAAATTATAAAAAATAGTTCAAATTTATTTTTAAGAACAACTATTGACCTATAGTACTCTCCATTTATGTGTGGGGGCATTTTGAGGTCACAGAGCAAGTAGCTCAACTTCAGCCCTTCCAGTCTCGCAGTCTTCAGTGCTAAGCATATCTGAATCAACATATTGACAGCAGTAAGGAATGTTTACTAATGCCCTCTTGGAAGATCAAATTGTAATGAGCGTTTAACACAAAGCTTACAAACAACTTATTATTTTATAACCAAGCGTATAATTTAAAGATAACCGAACCTATGGGGTAGTGGTTAGTGCACCTGGCTACGAGAAAAGGGGCCCCGTGCTCGATTTCCGGCTGGTACCGTGGGTATTTTTCCCGAAAGGGGAAGTATCCCATTGGTCACCAGGGTTTGGTTAATTAGGCGTTAGGTTAGGATTTTTCAATGGTTCCACACCCTCATACTCACTATCAACATCACCTCATCTCATCGGGACATGGAAAGAGCCTCCACGGAAAGAATGTCCCATTAGTACATTCGGGCGTCCCCTGGACAACGGTACATTAGTACTGGCCAATCTTTACACAAACTGGGTTATGAGTGATGTAGCCCAGATGCACAATCATATAAAAAATTATAGAAGAGTTAAGTAATTGTTTAAGGAAGTGCGCACGCATTCGCATCAACCGAGTAGAGTAAAACCATCCTCAGGTAACTATACCAGGATTTAATCCCCTGTCTCCTACTTATTACTCGCGATATTGTGCATTTCCTATGCAGAGCGGGGTGAATACAATAATAGTATCAATAATAAAACACAATGTTATTCACACAAAATATATTAAGATGTATTTCGATAAAATGGCTGCACAATACCTATCTTGGTAAGTCTTGAATGTAAACATTGCCAGGTAAGAGCGTGGTTCATAAAACCTATAATGCAATTTAAAAGTTTAGCTTTATTTTCTACCCGCCTTGATGGCGTAGTTGGCTAACGCGCTAGTCGTGTTGAGCTCGACCGCTGAGGAAGGGGAGATCGAGGTTCGAATCTCGGTCGGGTGAACTGGTGGTGGTGGTTTTTCCTAAATGGTTTCCACTCTCCTTCCACGCAAATGAGGGTTTCACTTTCTCTAAATTCAACCCTCCCAATTCCTAATCCATTATCGTAATTAGTACTTAGGCGGATAACCTGAATGGGTAGTAAGACGCGGTGCTAAATGTTAAAAAAATATTAGCTTTATTTTTCTATGTTAATTGTACTAATCACGTCAGTTTCTATCGTTTAAAATCGTCGTCGTGTCTAATACACTTATTAGTGTTCAAGTTGTGTTTGTATTGCCTTGTTAGATTATGACTGCTTATTGTCTCTAGCATCTATTTGGTATATGTAAGGTAGGATGGAAGGTGACATGAGAAAAGGCCAGTTTTTTGCACTTTCTATGGTAAAAGATTATTTGGGCAAAATAAATCAAACATTGTTCCATTATAAAAATAGAGGTTAGTTATTTTCTTCACGTGGTGATATCAACAGTTAAATAGGTGACCTGGTGGTTTAGGGGTAAGGAGTCAGACCTCTGTGCTGAGAGTCCGGGGTTCAATCCTCGGTCCCGGCACAGATTTATCTGATTGCCAAACCTTTCCTTCACCTCTGACAAGATGTGTATTAATCACTTGTATTAATCACAACTTGTGAATGTGAGGAATGCCAGGCCTCCACCGTGGTTCGGATTACACGTTAAACTGTAGGTCCTCCATTTCGTCTCACAATCACCCTACCATTGCACATTAGCGTAAGTGCGTACAGCCCGAACGTGTAGTAAGACGCGGTGCTAATAATAATAATAATAATAATAATAATAATAATAATAATAATAATAATAATAATAAAAATAATATCAGTTAAATATCTGTCGTGAGCATAGTGTCATCATTTGATGATAAACTTTTAAAGCGAAGAGAAAAATTTTTCATTAAATTTCAGGTCACCCTTGATGACGATTCAATAAATTTTGAGGTCACAATGCAAAAATAAAAAATTAAATTATTTTTACCGAAGTAATGCTTAAATTACTTTGACCAAATTTTTTTTAAATATAAATACAACAAAAACACTGGCTTTTTTTTAGTCTCTTATTACCCTACATAAAGGTAACAAGGGAGTTTTTTAACGTTTTAGGGAGGAATAGGGCTAGGTACAAAATTAACTTGTAGTGCCTTTGAAAATTAAGTTGGCACTCTTGATAAATAGGAGAATTGAAGTGACATATGGGAAGCATGAGGTCAACATATTAAAACATGTGTCATGTAAGATGTTACGCTATAGGCTTAATTGAGTGTTAGTCTTGTATCTGAACGAGTTGATAAAGATGTCATATAGTACAATTAAAGTGAGCTATGGAAGGTACAAATATGTCAGCTGAGTACTGGTTTTCATTTTGTTTTTTAGCGTATGGCATTACTGGGGACATGACATTCAGCTCGGTTGCCTGTATGTAGACTATGAGTCACTCTGGTGGCACTGAATGTCGCACAGGGTACACCATAGGAGGTTGTCTACACGTTGTACCCGCTATGAGATAGTGTGATGCTATTTAATATGAAGGTGTGAGCCAATGGAGGTTTTAAACCTAGCTTAAGCCTAATTTACCAACTCATAGCGACCGTTGGGATAATTCCCCCTTAGGGAAAGATACCCAAGGTACAAGCCGAGAATTGAACCTGGGACCCTTAGGTTCGTAGCAAGATGCGCTGAACACTACACCATGTGCTCAGATAATATTTGGGTCTCATAAGATATTAATTTAGTTCCTTGTGTATAATGGCGTAAGGGTTCTCTCTCCCTCACTGCTCCACACCATTAAAAAAGGTTCGAACCCCTGTTCCTACACAATATTTATGAGCCTGCCCGGCTGGCGCCAGTGAAGAAACATCCGGGTTTACTCTCAGGCTTCTGGGTACCTGAACTCGGAGTGGGAATTGTCCCAGAGCCATGTTAACCAGCTCTTGAGTCAGTCATGGGCACATCCAGGTATCTGCTCCTATCTAACAGAGTAAGGAAATGTTCCTCCATACTTTTATTCCCGCCCTCACGATATTTCATGGCATGTAAAGTGGCTCCTGTATAATGGAGTGTTATTATTGTACCTAAGCGAGTTGATAGAGCTCCCATCTAGGTCCAGTGAGGTGAGGTGTGGAATGTACAAGGACAGCCTCTGAAGACTTATATCACTGGAGATGACCCGCAGACGTAGTGAGCGCACTGATACCAAATCATCGGTTCCACTCACCTCTCTCTGAAAAGACAACTTACTGTTAGCCCTCAACATTAAGATCAAATTATAGCATTAATTTATTACCATTAAAAAATTGAAATAGGTCAGCTACCATGAACTCAGAATAGCCCCATCCAAATGGTATATTTATGGTATTTTTTAGTATCATAGAATATAGCAAGTAATAATTTGTATAAAAAACTGGTTTATTAACTATTTTTTTCTTAGATCCTCATATGCTAGTCTCACATTAATTATACACCCATCGTAGGCCTATATTCCATTTTACTTAACAATAACATGATCAATGTATATTAATTTGGGTGCAATAATTAACTATTTGATGGAATTAATTCTAGTATGTTGCTAAAAATATAATTTAACTATTTCGCAATTATTTAATCATCAGCTTAATATCCGTTTAAAACTTAACGGCTTCATTTCTGGTCCTGTAATATGTCCTATTGGCATAATTTGGACAACGATTGCGAATGTGAATAATCTCAAAATTTGGGAGGAACATTACAAGGATGACTACGGTAGATCAAATACTTACTCCAAAGTAAGTGTGAAACTGTTCCTCAATAAGAAGTTTTCATAATAAACAAAAAATGTTGTATCTACTTTTCGGTTTTTTGAGGACCCCAATAGGATTTTTTGGTCATAAAGTATTCCTGCACCCTTTTTGGTTGGGGGATACCTGTCTTCAAAATGTAAGCTTCTTAGGTCCTCTAAGCTTTGAGAATATTTCAAATTTGTTTTTTTCGAAACAGCTCCCATCCTCCCATTTTGGGGGGCCTCTTGGGAATTTTCCGTTACCAAATATTAGGCCTCTGCGCACTTTTGGGCTGGGGGCTATCTGTCTGCAAAATTTTGGCTTCTTAATTTTTTGAATTTCAAGATTTTTTAAACTTTGATTTTCTGGAAATACCCCACTTTGTGGCCCCCATTAGAATTTTTTATCACCAAATATTACTATGCCTTTTTGGGTTAGGAAATACCTATCTGCAAAATTTCGGCTTCTTAATTTTTTGAA
Organism: Timema genevievae; assembly: GCA_902155825.1. NCBI lineage: Eukaryota > Metazoa > Arthropoda > Insecta > Phasmatodea > Timematidae > Timema > Timema genevievae. The sequence continues at coordinate 30,937 of CABFWO010001522.1, read as the reverse complement.
CTTCAAGATTTTTTAAACTTTGGTTTTTTGGAAATACCCCCAATTTGAGGTTCCCTTTGGAATTTTCCGTCATAAAATATTCCTGTATATTTATGGGCCAGAGGCTGTCAGCCTGTAACATTTCTGTTTCCTAGGTTTTCTGGATTTCGAGATTTTTTCGTCTGGACAGAGGAACTGGTAGTTATTATAATGCAGTTTATGTCTACCGTTATTATTTTCAGAGGTTTCAGAATCTTTAATCTACATGTATTCAATATTTAGCAAAATTAACTTACAAAATAGCTCAAGAAATCCATTATTTCAGTCAATATTCTTGCAAGTATAACTCTATCCCTACCCCCAAATATCTAATAGTCATATTTAAAATCCTAAGAACCCATATATAAAATATATGTAATTATATTTTGTTACAAATGTAAACATACTTGAGTAAATCAGGGGAATCCTAGATGCATTGAAATGGGTGCCTTGAATACCCATCGGACTCAATTGATAGTGAAACGATACTCATTTCGGGATCTCAAATAAAACAACAATAAACATTGATTGATTAGGAAAGTGTCTTAATTCTCTTTCTAACACATTCGTCTACAACATTAAGCCACTTCTTGATTCACACACTCTACGTTCATATATTTGATTCGTCACTCGATCCCCACTCATCCTCTCAACATGCTCAAACCAACATAAGAATCCCTTGTCACTTTGACCTATTGGATTCCCTTCCAAACTACACTCCTTCAGCACCCATTCATCGCTGACCCTGTCCATACGACTCTACATTAGATATCTTATTAAAACTGCAGTCACCTTATTCTTCTGTTTCTCCTGACAATGTTTATTTCATATATAAAGTAAAATGAGATTGAGAATAAGATTTTAACTAAAGTGTTCCCTTCTTTAAATAAAAATTACAAATTTTTCGAATTTTCTGACACCACAACAGAGGAAAAAAATTAATGAAGCGGTCTCATATGGCACCTTTCAAATTAATTGTATAAAGGTTTCCTAGAATTAAACAAATTATAAAATGTATCTAAATACATCCCTATAGCCTGGGTTCGACTAAAACTAGCATTAGCATTATAACATCAGACTATAGAGTTAGATTTTTTTTTAAAATTCACCAGTGGAACCATAACCACGGAATTATATCCATTCCCTATTTTTCCTACGAATTAGACTATCTGACAGCTTGGAAAAACTACTTGGTCTACTTGCATATATTCCCTGTCAAGTCATGTGATCTGCAGCTGTTACTTATGCTAGAAATTATTATTAATACCTATATATTACACTAGTAATTAAAATAATCAAACGTTATCAATATTGACCATAATTTTTTTTTAAAAGGTGCTCCAAAACTCCATTCAAATTTTATAGCGTATATCGATCTGTCAATTTCAATGAACGAATGAACGATTGAATGAATGAATGAATAGAACAGGACCACACGCATGGATATAGACCTATAAATAAACATATTATTGTAAATATTGAGTTATATTACAAGTGTAAGCTTTGAATTATGATGGTCAAAAGGAACAGAATGACATCATAACGCCATTAAGGGCAAGCTACCACGATTAGCATAAAAAGGTTATGTAAAAATGTGGATTCTGCTCAAACAGAAGACATAACTGGTAGATCATATCATCTGCTACTTTCAGGGGCGCACCCACGGGGGGCTTTGGGGCCTGAAGCCCCCCCCCAGCTGAAGGCCCTCCCCCAGAAAATTAAAGATATTACAAAAATATGATTAGCATTAGGTTCCGTCAATTAATCAATTATATTTTGTTTAATTATATTTAATATAAAAGAGATAAAAATTTGTGCAGTAATTAGGGATTTTCAAAAGAATACTTCTTTCTGTTGATTTTTAATTTTACTGTAAATTTGCACTGAAAGGAAAACTGGACCTGTGATACTGTAATCTTTTCTAGAAATGGTTAAGGTATTTATTATTTGTACATAGAGGTTTGAAGATGGTACATTAATTGAAATTATTATTTTAGAGCAAATATGTAAACACTATTGTATCAGGAAGAGGGGAAGGGGCAGTTGATATTATTAAATGCCCCCACCCCCACCAACTGCAAATCCTGGGTGTAAAGAAGAATGTGTAAACACAAACCTGTTAATCAGTGGTGTACACAGTGACAGAGGGTAGACCAAGGGTCCGATTTTGGTACAAATTAGCTTAAATATTACCATTTGCATTCTTTGAAATCAAAATTTTCCTCGGGGGAGAAACCCCTGGTACCCCACTTTTAGGGGCCTTCGCTGATTCTCTATCTTCCCTATCCCCTTACTTCCAATCAAATTTTGAAATATGACAATAATGAAATATATATTGTTGCAATTATGAAAACTATTATGTAAAAAGCCCCCCTCCCCCAGCTCAAAACCCTGGGTGCACCCCTAGTTACACTTTAACCTTATTCTCTGATTACAAAGAACAATACTCTGTCAAATATCATATCTTCCATCAGCAATTCAGTAAGTTCCTTATCGAGAGTATTTATTCCGAAACCTCCGAAGATCCTCACTTGTAATGCGTACATCTTTAACATGTAGTACCACGTGGTGATGATGATATAAAAAAACTACACTTGGAATTTGGAGATACCTAGTAATGCGCCTCAACCGATTCTGCCCAAAGAATTTGAATAATAATTTCACAGCAGTCTCATGTAAACGCCATACATAGACACACAATCAATGTGTAAGGATTTGGTGAGAAACTGGAACCTGAGTAAATCTATAGCAGAACTACTTTCTTATAAATCACAGGGATATAATTTGTTGGAAGCCAAAATAAATATTTTGTATCTTAATTTTCTCAGGTTAAGGATGTTATATGTTTCAACAATATCCATGTCTTATGAGTGTTATCAAAAAATCCAGCAAGATCCAATTATTTCAACTCTCTTTTAGATTGGTCCAAAACCAGTTACAAAGCTGTACTTCTTCATGATGGAAGTCAACAAACTGACGTCTGTTCGAATTGTTTAGGCCGCGCATATGAAGGAGTTGAATGAAAATATGAAAACACTTTTAGAAGATATTGGCTATTCACAGTACCAATGGAATATGTATGGCTCTTAAAAGATAATAGCTTTGATATGTGAACCGGAGTACACTTTTATTTTTATGGATGATATTTCCAAGCCATAAGTTATCATTATAAAGTGAAGGTATGGCCTGGTCGACCATCTGTAAAGAAGAATGTTCAAAGTAAACAGATAATCGATCATAAGAAAGTGATTTTGCTCGGTTTAATTAAAAGTTTTGCGAAGGCTTTAAACCGGGAATGTGACACGATTATATATTTTATTTGTGAAAGGTTTCCAGGTATCAATGTCAGTACAATAAAATAAGGCATTTTGGTTGGGACCTTAAATAAGGGCGCTTATTAAAGAGTAATAGTTTGACAATGAGTTGAAAAACTGTGAAAAAGTTGTCCGGAAGGCATTAAATGGTGCAGCTGGGTATTCACATGTGTGAAATCTAAAAGGAGCCGGTGGAGAATCTTTTGGTTGTTAATTAAAGGATGTGTTGCAATATGTTAATGAAGCTTCACTTTATTTGGTTACACGAATAATTGTTGTGAAATCAGTAGGAGATTACTAGTGAAATGAGTAGTTAATTGTTAGAGTACCAGCCAACAGTACCAACATCTATAGTTCCAATCCTGGTCGCTAGACGTGCGCTAAGACTATGCTCACCAGAATCCTGGGTAGATCATGGTCAGTGGGTAGGTAGTCAGAGTGGAGTGGAGGCGTGGGGTCCTCGTACCACTGAGCCATCACGGGAGATGGAGTGCTGGGCGGTGTGGGTGAGGGAGAGGGGGAGTCCGTTACAGGGGCAGCAACGTCACCACCAGCCGACGCACCAGATGCTGAGTCTCCAGGATCATGGCCAACCTCCTCAATGTAGGGTGGCATGCTTTTCCAGGTAACGGATGAGCACAGGATGTAATATATCCTAATAACACATGAGAGCCCACTAAAATATCTCCTGGTAACACATAAGTGCATGCTATAAAACCTCCTGAAAGCACATGAGCACCAGATAAAATATATTTTTAAAACACATGAGTGCATTAAATAGCCAAAGCTATTATTTATGCTTTTAGTGAGGATTATTCCATCTAGATATCATATTCTGAAAATTGAGAAATGACACCTGGACACGGGAATCGAACCCGGGACCTTTGGCTTAGTACGCCAATGCTCTAACCATTGAGCTATCCAGGAGTCGTCCCATGAATTTTTCAATTTTCAGAATATGATATCTAGATGGAGTAATTCTCAATAAAAGCATAAATAATAGCTTTGGCTATTTGAGTCTTAAATATGCAACCCTGGGCACGGGACGAATCCTGGATAGCTCAGTGGTTATAGCATTGGCATACTCAGCCAAAGGTTCCGGATTCGATTACCGTGTCCAGGTGTAATTTTTAAATTTTCAGAACATGAGTGCATGCTAAAAAATCTCCTGTTGACACATCTGCCCTGGCTATAATATATCCTGTTAAAACATTATCACTGGCTATTAGATCTCCTGTTCACACATAATAAATGGCTATAAGATATCCTGGAAACACATTATCACTGGCTATAAGATATCCTGGAAACACATTATCACTGGCCATAAGGTCTCCTGTTCACCCTTTATCACTGGCTATAAGGTCTCCTGTTCACACTTTATCACTGGCTATAAGATCTCCTGTTCACACATAATAAATGGCTATAAGATATCCTGGAAACACATTATCACTGGCTATAAGATCTCCGGTTCACACATTATCACTGGCTATAAGATATCCTGGAAACACATTATCACTGGCCATAAGGTCTCCTGTTCACACATTATCACTGGCTATAAGACCTCCTGTTCACACATTATCACTGGCTATAAGATCTCCTGTTCACACACTATCACTGGCTATAAGATATCCTGGAAACACATTATCACTGGCTATAAGATCTCCTGTTCACACATTATCACTGGCTATAAGATATCCTGGAAACACATTATCACTGGCCATAAGGTCTCCTGTTCACACATTATCACTGGCTATAAGATCTCCTGTTCACACTTTATCACTGGCTATAAGATCTCCTGTTCACACATTATCACTGGCTATAAGATCTCCTGTTCACACATTATCACTGGCTATTAGATCTCCTGTTCACAAAGTATCACTGGCTATAAGATCTCCCGCAAATACGTGAGCATCACTTAGGCCTACTAGCAATGATTAATAGGTATTCCCATCCCACACAAAAGGGATCAGAAATTCAGCCATACAAACACACTCTTAAAACAGTACAGTATATATCTTGGGAATCCAGTTGAGCACCGATTATTACCCATACAAATAAAACACATAGAAGATACAGCTGGTTAACTCTTATGGATACACAAAAACTATATTAATTAGTTTACATGGTAACAAACACACACTGTTTGGTATCCTCTCATTCAATCCGTCACTTGTTCTAAACTCTCTTGACAGCAAAAACACCCTGCTTTCAATATGATAAATAAAGGTGATAATTATGTACTGTACATAATAAAACATCGGTTATTTTGTTCATCAATGTTTAAATCTTCTGACAACTTACACCCAGACACGAGGTCTCCTGAATACACTTACAAATACCAGTATAGGTCATATAATACCTACATAAATATCTATAAACCTAGTATCGGAAGTCACAAATACAAGCAGCGCCCATTAGCATCAGTTATTAAATCTGACACCAGAGAACTCCAAGCTTAGTATAATTTATTAGGTCTTGACTAAAATCCTACACCAAACCCAGGTTTGTAAGTATTCTGGCAACACACACAGAAGCAATGGATATTAAGTCTAATTGCAACAAAAATACCAGCATGGTTAATTAAATCTAATTACAATAAAAATAATCAAAGCCCATGCTAAGAAGTATTTATGACTACTTTTAATATAACCCGAACGGTTTAGTAAGACGCGGTGCTATATAATAATAATAATAATAATAATAATAATAATAATAATAATAATAATAATAATAATAATAATAATAATAATAATGATAATATATTTCAATCTCTGTGGTAAAGTCAGATATGATAAGTAACCTTTTAGACAGTTTCAAAAGCTACCAAAACAATTTTAGTTACATCTAAATATTACAAAAAAAAAGTTAATTTTTCCAATATATCCCTCTTACCACAATCCTAATTTAGGTATGTTGTAGGACCCATAGCATATATCAGCTTCGGTCGCTGGGTCTACTCTACTTGAAACATACATAAGCTACTGTTACTAAGTCTACTATCAACCTTACTAAACTCTGGTTCTTATGTCAACCCTTTAAACACTTCAGATCTAACTCTAATAGGTATATTATATATTTTGATTATTTTATAACATTGTTAGTATAATCTAATAAGTATTGATATTATATATCTAAAGTGACAGCTGCAGACCACATGAATTATCTTATGTTATGCTCCCATGTGCGTCTAGGTCTTCCCAATGGTCTCTTCCCATTGGGTTTGTCTGTCGCAGTTCCAGATTCTCCCATTCGCGCTGCATGTTCTACCCACAGTAATTTACGAGGTTTTACCATCCTAACAATGTCCTGTGAGGAGTACAGGGTATGTAACTAATCATTATGTAACCTCCTCCACTTCAAATTATCTTAATCCCTCTTTGGGCCAACTATCTTTCTAAGAACCTTGTTTTCGAACACCCTAAGTATGTTTTCGTCATCTAAGGTAGGAGAGCACGTTTCACACCCTGAATAATTATTGCTTTGTATATTCTGAGTTTTACACTCCTTGAAAGCAGGCGAGATGTCAACAACTTACTGACCAAGTAATAGCATTCAATGACCGACTGTATTACTTTCCTAATTTCTAATATAATTTCGTTATTGCTAGTTAAAATTGTTTCTATATATATTCAAACCAATTAATCATGTCAAATGATGGGTTATTTGCAGTTATCTCTAATTACCGCCCCCAATCTGTATTCTTTAGTCATGTGATCATATACTGTACTTAGTGTTTTCAGAATTCACTTCCAAACCTATTTACTCAATAACTTCTAATAATAATAATAATAATAATAATAATAATAATAATAATAATAATAATAATAATAATAATAATATTTAGCACCGCGTCTTACTACCCGTTCGGGTTATACGCTTAAGTACTAATTTCGCTAGTGGATTAGGAATTTGGAGGGTTGAATTTAGAGGAAGTGAACCTGCATTTGCATGGAGGGAGAGTGGAAAACCATTTAGGAAAAACCACCCCCATTTCACCCGACTGAGATTCGAACCTCGGTCTCCCCGTCCTCGGCGGTCGAGCTCAACACGACTAGCGCGTTAGCCAACTACGCCACCGAGGCGGGTCATTAATAATAATAATAATAATAATAATAATATTTAGCACCGCGTCTTACTACCCGTTCGGGTTATACGCTTAAGTACTAATTTCGCTAGTGGATTAGGAATTTGGAGGGTTGAATTTAGAGGAAGTGAACCTGCATTTGCATGGAGGGAGAGTGGAAAACCATTTAGGAAAAACCACCCCCATTTCACCCGACTGAGATTCGAACCTCGGTCTCCCCGTCCTCGGCGGTCGAGCTCAACACGACTAGCGCGTTAGCCAACTACGCCACCGAGGCGGGTCAACTTCTAATAAAATTTCAGCATTTCTTGCGACACCTTCCTTAATATTATCTAACAAAACTAAATAGTCTGCGTATTCTAATAACTACATTATACTATTAAGTGTCAAGCCTTGCCTACTTTCTTGCATTACAATAATAGTATACTTTAGGACTGATTATAAAGTAACGGTAACGATTAAAAAGTAGTTTGTTTCAATTTATTATGAATTTCAAAAGTAACAGATAAGTGACATCCATCCCGTACCCTGCCACGCGTATCTGTCAAACATACCTCAGTTATATTAAATACCAATCAATTATATTGGTTAGTTATTGTTATATCCGCCACTAAATATCATCTTTAAATTTAAAAATGGCATCTGAACACTGGAACTGAATCCGGGACTTCAAATAGCTGGATAAAATTCCAAAATTAACTAAGTATTCATATCATTTGTTTTTTTTAAATGACTACTATAGGCCTTTTAAAAATCTATGTATAGTAATTGATAAACCGTTAGGTTTTATTTTTTAAAAATTCAATAATTACCGAATAGTAAAAATCCGATCCGTTGTTGATCTATTTCATCAAAATCCACACTGATTATCCTCAATTTTATCCTCTGGATATGGCGTAAGTCTCATTAAAATTATGTCAAATACAATTTTATTGAATGTTGATAAAAGGGAGATATCTATATAGTTATTACACTTTGTTTTATACCCATTTTTGAAAATAGGTATTACTATATTTTCTTTCCATTCTTTAGGTAAAACATATGGAACATAGCCTCTTCTATATTTCTATTACTAACATTTCTCCAAATCTATTTATTTACTCTGCTGGAATAGAATCTACACCTTTGCTTGTATTTGCCACCAGATTACTATTCTCATATCTTACTATATTGGCCCTAGCCTGATAACATTTCCTATATCCATTAGTACCTAAATAAAGTTCCAGCATATTCTTAATGTTGCTATTGTGTTCTATCCCACTAGCGTTGCTCTTTAAATATTCTCTCTTTTTATTTCTTAATGTGGCATTGGCCTTCCTTTTTGGTTTGCTAAAAAAATATAAGCTCAATCTACTAGGACTTTATAACCAAGATAGTTTTGCTTTTCTTCTCTCTTCTATCAGTTTCAAACATTTGTTGTCAAATCATGGATTCTGCTTATTCTTTTTGCAAAGACCCACACTACTCTTCGTTGCAACAATAATATTATTCATGACAATTTATCATTAGTTATCTGGATGCATGCTATCCTCCCTATCCTGTGAGCACCCTAGGGCAGAGAACCTATTTAAATCTCAATTTGATATCTATTCCTATACTCTCTAAAAATTTCTCTACATCATATCTTTCTAGCTTGCTAGACTGATTTCCCTTTTTTGTTACTGACAGACTTCTTTAAGTTTTGTTGGCACCAAATATTGGTCTGAATCGCATTCTGCGCCCATGGAAAAGCAAGTGATCTATTTTACTATTTGTGATCCCATCTGGGGATGTATAATTATATTTATGAACCTCCTTATGCTTGAAGCAAGTACTTTTCACAATAAAGTTCTTTGATGTGGCAAAATTTATCAATCTTATTCCATTATCATTACTGATAGGTGATGTACCATTTGCCATTATTGCTTCTCGTAATTGCGGGTACATTTCCCCTCAATTATAACTGTTTAATTAATATCGCATTAGCATAATTAAAAGGCTAAGTGGTACAGTTCTATCAAAAAACCAAAGGGAGATGCATAAACACTCTTAACTCAAGATGGCGTTGAGCTTTGAGCCACTGTCATTGGGGTAGCGGAGATTTATGAACTAGTAATGGTGGTATTTAAACTCACCTAGCTAACTTGACAGGTTCACCCCAGTGAGATATACCAGTCACAATCATGTCCTTTGGAGGATAATGTCTGTCTCACATGACTATTAAAGTGTACGAGAAGTGTCCTCAACTTTGTAAACGCCTTTGCTCAAACACAATCAGGATAATTTGAAATTGTGTGCAGCAGTTTTGATTTATTATGTAAGATAAACATCAACGCTGTGTAAGGATGTTAGAGGGTTTTAATTTATTTCTTTAGCACTACATTTTTTTGTTTGAAAATGATCTATACTCTATTTACTACCAACCTTTTGTTCAAAAATAAAGATTGCTAGTGACATTCTCTAATACTTTCATTCCTATATGTAGCCTATATTTGAAAATATAGTTATATTTATTGTTGTGTTAATAATTTATTATTAAAACCTCGATAAACTTCAAATACGTTAAATCTGAGCAATAAACATACTGTTTAGAACTTAATTAATTATAGGCCTATCTTATTATTTTAATATTAATTTCACTATTGTATACTTAATTAACTATTTCGTATATTAATTCATTATTATTTTATATAAATATCACATTTTTTTTGTCTACTGACCTTTAGTATTAATTTATTTTTGTAAGGTTGGTACATTTTGCTCTAGAATGTTTTTGCGCGCGTATTTATTTAGTTCTCTAAGTTGTGAGTCTCCGAATAGACGTGTATCACCGCCGCGGCTCAAAACTCTCGTCAATACAGTTAATGTATCCTCAATAAAACATTTTAATAACCCCTCATTCTCGGCCTGAACTCAATATTGGCGTGTGAAGAGCAGAACAACAAAACGTGAGGAGCTAACTTCTCATCTCTTCTCTTGCAACCTACTGGGACAACAACTTCCAACTGATCATCACCAGCGGGTAGGACAGCACCACACATCTGTTTTAACTTAGAGATATAACTTATTATCTCTTTATCACTCAACTCCCATACACATACTAAGAGAGATCCCCAACAATATTTATTTCTTAGTTTGTCAAACAAGACAGAACCAACTATAAAACACAATTTCCAAAATAGTTCAAAGATCACCTGAGAAATCCATAAACATTTCTCAACCACTTTTGGGTGGACTTGGTTTGAATCCTGGTAGGCTCTGAGTTTATTGACTATAAGGAGAATGGGAGAGCTTCGAGTGACATACCAGGGTATTCTCTTGAGTAAGAATTCTGAGAAAATAATCATTAACCTCTATTTAATCGAATGCACGAGAAAGGAAATCTGGCCCAGTACATATTATTTCTGTTATTGTAATTAGCTTAGCTGAATGTATTTGGTTAGGTCTACCATTTTTAAGAATAATGTATTACTCGGTGTCTGGATGTTGTTGAAGCGAAGGGAGTATGCAAGGATCAGGAAGTGTGGAGAAAGTTGGTGAGTATGAAGTTGTTTTTTGAGCCGTATACATAGGTTCTTGCCTACCCCGGAAGGAAATGGCAGGTAGGTAGGTAGGTAGGTAGGTAGGTAGGCAGGCAGGCAGGCATGCAGATATGTACGTGTGTGTGTGTGTGCATGTATACATGTGTATGTGTGTATGTACCATCTTTATATATAGCTAATCCAAGAAAACTACTAGGGGGGGGGTGAGGGTAGATGGTTACATGAAGATGAATAACTAACCTGTACTCATCGCAAGACATTGTTAGGATAATCAAGTCTCGTAGATTACGATGTTAGGACAATATGCAGCGTGATTGGAATATTCTAGAACCTTGTTCAGGTTACTGACTGGTAAACCCAATGGGAAGAGACTATTGGATGGACCTAAACGCACATTGGAGGATAAGGTTAGAATTAACCTTATTGAGATAGGGTGTAATGAGGTGGGCTGGATAGAATTAGCTCAAGATAAAGACAGGGTGTAATAAAATGGACTGGATAGAACTAGCTCAAGATATGAATAGGTTGAAATAGGATGGACTAGATAGAACTAGCTCTATATAAGGATAGGGTGTAATGAGGTGGACTGGATAGAACTAGCTCAAGATAGGAATAGGGTGTTATTAAGTGGACTGGATAGAACTAGCTCAAGATAGGGACAGGGTGTAATGAGGTGGACTGGATAGAGCTAGCTCAAGATAGGGATATGGTGTAATGAGAGAGACTGGATATAATTAGCTCGAGATAGAGTGTAATTAGGTGGACTGGATAGAACTAGCTCAAGATAGGGATAGGTTGTTATGAGGGAGACTGGATAGAACTAGCTCAAGATAGGGATAGTTGGCGTTCTATTTTTAAGTGCGGCAATACATTTCGGGTTCCTAGTGCCATAAAGTAAGTAAATAAGGAGGAGTCGATGAGGATGGTACGGTTTGTAATAAATGTACTAGCTTTTGCGATAAGGGAGTGTAGGAAGCCACTCATGTAAAAACAACCCCAGTATACAGACCCCGGATTAAATAAATCAGACTAGATTAGATAAATCAGAGATGAGCCTGACACTGAGTCCGCGTGTCCCCCTATGTAGGTGTAAAGTTTACTGATTCTTGTTTTAAATGTCGGTCTCTCTAGAGTAGAGATGGCAAATCTATGACACTCTTATTCACTGGGTGGGTCGCCAACACTATTTGGTTGGCACGTTATTGAAGTTAATAATATTTCGATAGCCATGTAATTCAATGTCATGTCACAATGAACTTTATGAAGTCAACACCTAGAAAACATCTTGCTCCTGCATCTTCTGTGCTGTTGAAAGCAACAATATATGAACTGAACATAAATATCTTGTCTCGTAAAATATAGCATCATGCTTAAAACTAATATGGAGAAGATTCCTATACAAGGTTTTGGTTTTAACAGATTACTTATAGCCTATCAATTTATTGTTTCCTTTTTTTACTTTAAGGTGTTGCTTTCAAAGTTTTTACCTTAATTTATTGAAGTTAATCTTGTCCACGAGACTCATTTTGACAAGAAAATAAATTGTCCTTCTTTAAATGTAGGTTTTACTGTGAAAGTCCGAAAACCGGTAAATCTTAGAATTTACCGGAATATCCAAGCATTTACCAATATCTGTTGGTAAAAGTCTGAAATAGTTTATACAATATTGCGATTTCGAGCTTTTTCCAGCTCTCATCTGTAAATCCTAGCATCTACCAACATATTTTGGTAAACGTGATCATAAGTATTATCTTCACTAATTAAATGATTTTTATTTAGCTATCAATTTACATTTTACCGTTTTTTAGTTTTGAAATTTATTTTGTATCATATGATTTATTGCTATAGTAAAGTGAACATATTTAAAAAATACTTATACTACGATTTGGTTATAGATTACTCTTGTGATTTCACTCAAAGCTACTTGTTGCAATAATGTTGACTATGACATTTAGAATTGCACAGTATGGAAGAATATTTGTACATGCACCTTTTTGTAGGACTTTTTTTTAAGCACTTCCACTCTTTGAATCCTTGGCCTCCGATGAAAAATAGTTTACTAACAACTTCCCGTAAACTAACTTCTTCTTTTCCTACAACTTCGATGCTGATAAAATTATCTTTGAATTGGTTTCTGGTGTACAACGACTTCAGTTTTCCGGCTTTGTACTAAGTTGAAAAAAATTCATCATCTTCAATAATTATTACAACAGCTATTATTTATTTTGCATCAATCTTGGCCTGTTATATATCCGGTACTTTGATTCCAACATTCTGCCCAACTGAAGTATTTGGTATTTTTTGTTTACAAGAGGCTGCTTTCATTTTCTTCGCTTGTATTTCAAGGCCTTCTCTGACAGTCATTCGAAACCACTTCACTTTATCGTCTCTCTTGTAGTTGTCGGAGTAATGTCACACTCATCAGAAGGTAGTGGCTGGTCTGCTGTTTCTCTATCAACTATTGTTGAATGATGCGTACCTGCTGCTTCATTCTCTGCTCCAAATGAACTTTATTGCTGTAAATCTTCTATGGGATTGATTCCTTGACGATTGTCTTATATTTCTTCTGAGTCCCTCCTGCCTCTATTTCCAGCAATCAACACACCATCCAAATAATCTTCTTCGGAATTTAGATTTTTAATTAAATCACGTGGAACAACTGAGCTGGTTGTGCCCATTTTCATCGGAATACCAAACATCGCTTCATATGGTGAAAATTTAATCCCCTCATGGTACACCATGTCATTGCTTGCACAAGCTTCAAGCCTTCAGACAGCTTTGAAGTTTGAGTTGTTTCCGTCCAAGCTGGTAACATATTTTCAATGTCATGGTTCGCACGTTCAACAGATCCCTGAGAGTGACTGTGTCTTGGTTTTCCAAGGACTATTTTTACATAATTCCTTATTTACCATAAGCTTTGCATAAATTGGTTACAGAACCCTATACCATAATTAGAAGTGGTGTGCCAAAAGTGGTGAAAATATCCTAGAGATGATATGCAACTTCATCAGCCCTTTTCGAACGCAATGCTCAGAGAGCAACAAATTTATTCAAATGATCCTGATATACTAACATGAACACCGACATATTATCTGAGTTAGCTTACATATCGATCAAATCAATTCAGCAACGTGAATTAATTTCACTGTGTATGATGGGTTTCACTACAATACCCTTTTTAATGTTTTTTGTTTCTTTTGACACGGCTCACATAACCACAAATACGCAACGATTGAATCAACGGTCACGTTTTTGTACTTGCGATTCAGTTCCATAATCATCCTGGTTCTTCCACCATGGCCAATAGCAATGTGCGTCTCGTTTATCACGTTAAAAAATTCATCAAAACAAACATAATAAAGAATTTCTTCTTTCCCCGAGGACACTGGTGATATGAGTTTCTCTTCATCACTAATGTTGAGAATATCATACCGTTTCAAACGTCTATAGTGAACGGATTGTTTACAAGCCACTTTTTTTTTCATCTTTCGCTTCACTCAATGATATATTTTAATTTTCATTAGTAAAATAAAACTTATTAACTTTGTTATTAGTCTCTGATTTTCTTAAAATCTTGTAAAATCTTTTACGCCCAACATCACACATTTTTATAGACTGAAACAGAACAAACAACTTCTCCAAACGCTACAAAATACGAAACGTGAAATGTTTAGGTACTGTATAAACTCGCACGAGACCAGACTTAAACTGAGCCACTGCATTACGTGAACAAAGAGTGTGGCTCAGTCGGGCGGTAGAGGGAATCCCCTTAGAACCTGTTTGTGCAAAACCCAGTGGCGTAGCAAGGGGGTGTGGATGGGGTGGTCCACGCCCGGTATCATCGGTCAAGGGGTGTCATAGAGGTGTAATTTAATTTTTTTAAATATCTAAATAAGTTAAAATAAGCTAAAACATATTTATAATAGTTAAAAAGGTAATAGCATAGTAATAATAATAATAATAATAATAATAATAATAATAATAATAATAATAATTATTATTATTATTATTATTATTATTATTATTACTAACATATCCAAATACTAACGTTACTAATTATATTCTTATTATTGTAAAGTATTCACTTTAAATCATTAAAACATAAGTAGGGACATGCTTGAAAGGCGTACCAGATTCACGCCCTCCAGTATTGGCAGAGCTTTGCATAAATAACATTATGAGCTTTTAGGATTTCACTACTTTATCATCATTTTAATAGGTTGAATTTACTGTGGCAAGAATTCATCCAACCCAAAATAGAATTTTTAAAAAAAATGTAAAATGTAAATTGATAGCTAAATAAAACACATTTAATTAGTTAAGATAATACTTATAATCACTTTCACCAATACATGTTGATCAATGTTAGTATTTGCCGATGAGAGCCGGTAAAAGGTCTAAATTTTAAAATTGTATACGATATTTCGGGTTTTTACCCATAGATATTGGTAAATGGTAGGATTTACCGATGAAAATCGGTAAAAACTCGAAATTTCATTGTTGTTTTAGATAATTCGGACTTTTGCCAACAGATATTGGTAAATTCTATGATATACCAATAAATTCTGAGATTTACCTGTCTTCAGACTTAAACAGTAACACAGGCATTATTTAAAAAAGCTATATTTTGATTTTTCATTCATTACATTTTATAAATACTAAACATTTTTCGATATTTAAGTACTCAAATTAATGGACGTAAATAGGATGTGGCTCACTAGACTGTTTCAAAATTCAGTTAGTCCTTTAGTGGCACACTGGCCGGAAATGTCTCGCCATCTCTGCTCTAGAGCCCAGACACTACTATTCTCATCACAAATTGAACAAATGTGATATTTACACGAACGAATATGTGGAGAACGTGTTTTTAGAGCTCATATTTCCAGTCCCTTGCGCTGAATGGGGATTAGAGTATATTTATAAATATTTAAGAGCCTGGTTTGGTCCAAGCCATTCTCTAAAGATAAATAGTGTTTGTAGGTTCGTAACAAAGAGAAACGGGAAGAGAGGTGCGTTGCAAGAGGGCAACCGTCAGACTGGGGAGTAGTTATATTGGGTGTCAATGCTTACAAGTTAAATGACCTCTCTTACGGGACTAGAACCAAAATGGCTTCCAATTTGTATCGTCAGTTTTAGTAATGGTATAATTTATTCTCACATTCTTTATTACTATAGCACTGTAATGGCTGAGCCTTTCACTAAAATACATTCCTGAGCGTAGGACAGTTGCGAGAAAATAGTCCTAACCAGCGGTTGAATCATTACTCTAATTTGAGAAGGTATATTTTAGATCATTATCTCTAGGTTGGAAGCACTGGAACTGTGTCATTTGTTGCTATTTTATATAAATAATGATTATTTTTTCCTCCAAAAGTCAAATCAACAAATTCTATGAGCAGATTATTATTGGGAATGGAGGATGGAGGGATTCTAAGGATGCAATAATACTAACAAACAAATATAGGCTACCTGGGTACGGCACTGAGCCTTTAGGTTTGTATTAGAGCCCTTTTGTGCAGGCGTTTAGTGCCGCGCGACACAAAACGCGTCTATAAAAGCAGCCTTAATAATTGCCATATCTATCTTAAAAGTTACACACCGTAGTTCACAGGAGCACTCTAGAGAAAGGAACTTTGATCAAATACAAGCATAGTTGTTGCGATCAATATTAGGCCTAGTAACACTTTACTATATTAGGTTAAGTAGTTTTATTTAATAGTTTATTTTATTAATTACTGGTGCAGATCACTTGACCTGACGTATAGATACATCTAAAAGAAGATCTAGTAAATTCCGCTTTCTAAGAAAAAAACTTCTCGCACTAGCTATTGCTGATTGTTTAGTGAGACATTTGCAGTTTTAAATCAAAATAAACTGTATATACTCTCATGAACATAAATCTGTTATAAAATTAAAGTTAGGCCTACTAATAGAGCTAGCTAGAACTAACCAATATGCTAGTATAGGCCTCTATCTTAACCAAACATCAACTAGGCTATCGATATGGACTTTTGTTCACTGTTTTGCTCACCTGCTCACCTGCCCGTTTACCTTCAGATCTAGCTGGTTTTTAAAGTTATTATAATATTTTAATTAAAATATATGTATCAATTCACTAAAAATAAGTTCTATTTGAAATGTTGAGAATCAATTTAATAGTATGTAGAATCTTGTTTAGTTGCCATAGTGACCATTCTATTCTATGGCGCATGAGTGATTTTGTTCAACAAGTTGATTTCAGGTGTGCTAGATTGATCCGAGCGTTGTGTCCCATTTCATCATAAATCCACCAGATGGTAGCAATATCTCATCTACCATCATAATTGAGGCATGGAAACCCCATGTAAAATTGATTTAAACAAAATCTATATATTTTTAATATTAAAACACTTCGATTGTTATTTGTAACAGTAATTTACCCCAAAAATTCATCTCATTCAAATTTAAATTAAACACGTAAACACGATTAAATATCACATATTCCACAAATTTGCACAGTGATAGTTAGGGGATTTTAAAGATTTAGCTCACCTGTATTGATGGAAAGGTAATTTAAGGTGTAGGGAATACGATTTAAAGGCCATGTTTTTGAAGTTCTTATATCAAAACTTTTTTTTTTTTTCAAAAGAAACCAAATAATTCTCCAGTAGAAACATAAGAGTTTAATTTTCCTCACGTTGAATTTCTGTCAAGGGTCTCCTGAAATTTAATGATAACTTTTTCTTTTCATTTAAAAACGTTAGTATCAAATGCCGCTATGCTCATGACAGATATTCAAGAACTTTTGATATTATCATGTGGAGAAAATTAAACTTTGTATTTGGAGCAATCTTTTATCTATTTTGACAAAAATAGAGTTATTGTTATTATTATTATTGTTATTATTATCACCGCGTCTTACTACCCGTTCGGTTTATACGCACTTACGCTAATGTGCAATGGTAGGGTGATTGTGAGATGAAATGGAGGACCTACAGTTTAACGTGGAATCCGAACCACGGTGGAGGCCTGGCATTCCTCACATTCACAAGTTGTGATTAATACACGTCTTGTCAGAGGTGAAGGAAGGGTTTGCAATCAGATAAATCTGTGCCGGGACCGAGAATTGAACCCTGGACCCTCAGCACAGAAGTCTGACACCTTACCCCTAGACTACCGGGTCACCAAATAAAGTTTTGTTATAAAAACGACAAAAACAATGTCCTGCTCCCGCGCTCCCTACATCCCGTCTTTATGGTTTATTCAATTTCCGACAGTGGTCGCCAGTGGCTCACTCGCAGGCACTTTCATCCCAATGGTTTATTTGTATTTATTTATTTTGTTTTCCTGATTGATTACTCATCGCCTCACTAGTGCCCCTCCCCACCCCTCTCTCGACAGCGCCACCTTGTTTCTTTTCAATATAATGTTGATATTTCATATATCTCTGTGGTCTAGTGCTCAGAGTTTCTGACTACAGATCCAGAGGCCCCGGGTTTGCATCCCGCTGCTTCTAGAATTTATCTGTGAGCAGTGGGTCTGGAACAGGGTCAAACTCAGCCTCGTGAAGACAAATGAAGAGTTACTTGAATGGATAAGTAGCAGCGGCAGTCTAGAAAATTGAGATTAATGTACCGGAGGGTTCGTTGTGCTGACCACATGACACCCTCTATCCGCTCTGTCGGTATAGCTCGCTTGCGGTCTCACACCATGGAGTTATTTTTATATATACAGTATATCTCTTTATATTTTAGTTTTAGCTCTAGTTCCCTTTCTCAACTTAGAGGGGTCTTACTCAATATGTGTTCATTGTGTTGATACCGTCTCAGGCCTATATAAGACAAGGTTTGTTAATCCCCCAGTAATGGAAGAGTATTTTAAACATTCCCAAAGAGCGACTAGTTGTATACATGTTACTTGTGTTTTTATTAATAGCTGCTAGGTCTATTAGAGAGCCCTTTGGGCTGGTGTGAGCTGGTTTTATCTGTATGTATGTATAGTACTCGACCTGAAGATTGGTTAGTTCCTCAACACTTCCGCCGTCAGATGTAAGGCCAAGGAAACACTGAAGTGGAGTACCAGGGAAATGAGACCAGTTAATTTCCCCACCTCTTTAAATTTAAATGTAGATATTCCACTGTTTTGCACCAAAATATTGCGTTTTTCACCCAAACCCCAAAGATGATACTTTCATTTTTATTTGAAAGGAGCCCCCCACCCTCTCCATTTAAAATATTTGTTTAATTTAATGCACATTTAAAGGTCTTGTTTTGCACCCAAACATGGCGTATTGCATGAAAAAATATTTAATAGTAAACAAGTTGGGGCCCACCTTAATCAATAATTAATTTTGTTTTTTTATGACAGTATGAATGTATTGTTTGCATCGTTATGCACCTTTTTAAACTCATTCTGTACCTTCATAGTGTAGAACATGTTTTAATTGTAAATGATAAAAAAAATTGCTCAAAATTTAGCGTGGTATTATTTATTTTTTCTAAATGTCAATATAAATGTCATAATTTGTATAATCTAGCAACAAAATTTGGTGTTTTGAATTATATTATTATAGTGAGAAAAAGTTAACAGAATTTGATAATGCAAAAGATATGCATGAACTTCAAAAGTAGAAACGTATATATATTATTTTTAATGTTTTGTTTTGAACTGTAAGAAATAAATATAAAGAGGAGGAGGAGAGGATCAAAGGCAAACGGATCCTAACTTCCTCTTTATAATAATTTTAGTTTTTCTTATGACCAATTATATAACCTATTAGTTTTACACCAAGTTGCAGCTAATTATGGAGTTTTTCACCTTTATTCCTTTGAAAGGGAAAATATTTAATATGAAGTACGGTTTATGGTGAAAAATAGCAAAAAATGGGGTGTGGCTGTGTCATGGACACGGCCGTGTGTTGTACGTGAATACTACAACGCCAAACTGTATTTTTGATAATATATTTTTATTCTAACGCCTTATTATATTCACTGTCACTACTTTAAACTAATGTTTTATATACAATCGATAGATTTTGACGACATCTGACGATTAAAACTCAAACGAACATCGTAGCTTCTCCGAGTCAAAAGTTATACTAATTGCAAATCTCAATACGCAGCAAAATAACCTCAAAATGGCGGCGCTTCCCCCTCCACCGCGCGCGATGCGTCACTGTTCTCGCTTATCGTAATGAATTCTTTGATCCTTTAGCTATCCAGTGGTATAATTTAATTTTGGATGTAGAGGAAAGATTCGAAACTACAAAACCAAACTGTATCCCCCGATTTTGTTATCATTAGGTTTTTTGGATTGCCCCCGTATGGTAGCAAATTTAAAGACGTATTCACGTCAAAACCGTAAGCCTTTCCCTTCCCTTTCATTCCAAAAAATGGGCATACTGTTTCTAGGGTTAAAGTGTGAAACACAATATTTTGGTACCTAATAGTAGGGTGAAACAAAGGTACAAAACAATATATTTATTTTGTAATCAGAAAAACACGCTTGATTCTACCTCCATCCCATTTATTTTTTTTCTCTTTAAAATTCAAGAGGTGTGAAACCAGACTTATTTGTCCATATTAATGAAATGAAAAGTTTGTTTGCCTGTCTGTCCGTCTGTCTTGAGTGTTGCGCGGTATCTATGACACACAGAGGTGTGAAATTTAAAAATAACTATCTCCTGTGCACGAAAATGTGCACGTTGAAGCAGGAATTTTAAAATTTGGATTTGATATTTTTAAATTAACTAAAAGACTGGGCCGGAAGAAATAAAATGAAGAGTTATTTTTCTGTCTGCTTGAAGCAAAGAAAGGTATTGCCATGAGTAAACATGCAATAAATTCCGTGGTTACCCTAGGCAAGGCCAGTTACTTCTGCTAGTCATTAATAAAAAAAACATCCATCTCATTTAAATAGAGGAGGGAGGACAATGTCTAGCTAACTTGGTCCCAGCAAATTTACTAGTGTCTTGTATTTTGATTGAAACGTTATTATGATACAAAACGATATATTTGGGTGCAAAACAAAACTTTTATTTGGTAGACCTAGAAGGGATCTGACATTATAATTAAATGAAGAAGGAACAGAGAAAACTATACTTAACTTGGCTTTCCAATGAACATAAATATTCGTATTGTATTTGTTAATAACGGAAAAAGAGATATAATATTTCCATACAAAGCGGTGCAAAATTGAATAAAAACGGTGGAATATTTAATTTGGATTCCTCTGTTTCATTTTTTTTGTATTCAACGGTTAGGCCTCAAAACAAGATAGGTATTTAATTTGAGATTTAAGTCTTTGGTCCC
Source organism: Timema genevievae (assembly GCA_902155825.1). NCBI lineage: Eukaryota > Metazoa > Arthropoda > Insecta > Phasmatodea > Timematidae > Timema > Timema genevievae. The sequence continues at coordinate 9,711 of CABFWO010001522.1, read as the reverse complement.
TTTACTTTTATCATAGTAAGTTTTATTTCTGTCCAAGCCATTATTGTTCAAAATGCGTACTTTAGTCGAAAGTTTATTGGATTTTCAAACTGCCACTACCATTGGCTAGTTTTAAAAAAAATACCGTCGTAGCAGCCAGCCATTTACTATACTTGAGTGGCCGCTGTCATGCCTACTAGCTCACTACCCTTGTTTTAGTAGCCCCTTCTTTATTTATTATTAACATTTAAAATTTGTTGATATCTTTGGTTTTCACTACGATTCGAATCTATAATTAAATGTTTTATTTATTTATTTATTTATTTTCTGAAATCCATGGACGTAATTCCTTAGTATTTGGCATAGGCGTGGGGTGAATTTAATTTCGGGGTGGTTTGGGGTATCCAAAATCGTAGTTTTATGATATGATGTTAAGACTTACTCTTTAACCCTAAGAAATAAGAACATTGTTACTTAAAACAGTAGTGGTTGGACTTTATTTGAGTGAAGGGTAGTGGGGGGTGGGGGGGGTGTAAGTAACTAAAACATTTGTAGATACTGTCGTCTATCCTCCTTTCCCCCAGTTAATGATAATGATAGAAAATTGGATGCTTCTAGAGGATATTTATAGTGATTCTCGTTTGGAGAAATTTTGAAAATTATACTCTTTTAAAAGCTATTTAGAATTGTGAAACCCTTGAATTTTTTTAATTTTTCATTTTCTAAGAGGCTATTTGGTGAAGTATTCTACGGCCAATTTTTGAAAAAGTTATTTTAAGAAACGCCCACCAATTTAATTTTACTAAATTAGATTCCCTATTATTTATTTGAAGTGTTCCCACACGGATTTATTTATTTGAATACCCCTAGAAGATATTTAGCGTTTTCTTAGCCTGATTATATATATATTTTTTCCTTTTCAAAAATAAAATGCCACTAGAATATATCTGAAATATTCTTCCAACAGAAAATTTTAAGAATTGGTTGCCATTAGATGTTATTTGGAATAGTTCTTGATTTTTTTAAAAAATAGATACCGTAAGAGCATATTGAAAGTGGTCTTGACCAAGCACATTTTTGAAAAATGAATTCTTTTGGAAGCTATTTGGAATGGGTCTCACTTGGATTTTTTTTAAATATTAAATTTATATAGAAGCTATCTGGAATGGCCCCCTACGGATATTTAAAAATAAATCTAATGTCTCTACAAGGCCTGGAATTTTTTTTAAAGATTAAATTACTTTAAAATCTATTTGGAGTGGTCCTTCCTTGGAAAATTTTGAAAAGTTATTGTCTCAATAAGTTATTTGAAATTTAATAAGGCCATCTCTTAGCTTCATATTAACATTTCTGAAAATTTTGGTGAGGGGGATCGTTCGAACCCCCTACACTCATACTACATGGTACCTATAGTGTCCAAAAGTAAAATACACATTTGGCTTTACTCACCTCTAAATTTGCAACTAAATAAATTTTTCATAAGTGTTAAATATCACGTAGGAGAAGTTTTGTTTAAACATAAACTGAAACAAACCTATGACAAATAAATATCACCAAGTGGTTTTATTTTCTATAAGACATCAATAGAAAGTAAACTTTAAAATATTAATTTAGTAAATTGTTTTTAATATAAAATTAGCTTTCAAAGAAGAAAATATGTATGTTACCCATATAAATATGTAAATGATCTGTTGGTACGAATGTTGGATTTGGAATTATAAAGGATTAAATATTGATTTAAAATCATAAAATAAGTACATTTTGAAGGTTTTTTAATCTTTTTTAAACATAGACGCAGCTTTTTAAGAAGGAAATATGCAGTGTCACACGCATAAATTTACTTGGAAAAGGGGGGGTGAACAATCAAGTTTGTGGCCAGAGTTAAATTTAGATGTAGAGGAGGGTAGTGTTTGAGGGTATGGTTAGCAAAATAAAGGTTTTTTAAAAGAGGATTGCCCTCCAACTCAAAGGGGAGTCAGGACCTTCTCCAGTAAAAAGTAAAACAAAATTGATGCACCTAGAAATTATTTGGAAGGATGTTTTCTTAGAAAATTATTGAAATTTAGATGTCTCTAGAAGCCATTTGGATCAGTCTTCGCCTGAAAAATTGTAGAAACTAGTTGCCTAGTAGACTAAAAATATAGATCACATTCACTTGAAACATCTTCAGTGCTCGAGTTTATAGTTCAACTTGATGTATTTAGAGTTATTTTAATTATTTGGGTCTTGGAGGGGAAACTATCCTATTTGTCCCCCCCCCCCCCCCC
>CABFWO010001521.1:154590-168975 GCA_902155825.1 Timema genevievae | reverse complement strand
CGTGATAGAAGAAAATTAAGAACAGTTTTGGAATCAGCATCAAAAAGTGAGCCAAAAACACATATTAGTTTCCAATCATCTGATATAATGCTGACTAGTGTAATTTATGTTATGGGCTTGTAGGAAGTACGGTATCTACTAAACCCTGATTTTAATAAAAATCCCAATCTTTAAGGCTTTATTTCGTACCAGAAAACTATCATATATATAATATTTTGCTAGGATGAACGGCCATTTAGAATGGAAGTATAAAATTCCTTCTGGAAGGTCTTTTATCCTATCAAAACACTACTAAAGGTTAGGATTCTGGTACGAGATAAAGCCTTCAAAACGAGCTTCCTTCAAAAATTATTGCATATATTAGGCTACATCAACTTATTTAAAGAAAAATCTCCATCAGTTTTGAACTTCGGTATGCTCTTCAAAGCTCTTACTAACACATTTATTTCATTTAACTAATCACACATTGATGTATCTCATATATTCAATCAAATTAATGAACAATGTCAAAATGCCACATTGCCTTGTATGGGTGTAAGAAAGAAAGAGATACCCGAAAGTTTTTTCTCTCTTACACAATGGTATGCAGACGATAATTTGAATATTTCAGCCAAATATGTCCATCCAGTTATATTATAGAGATTAATTCCCTACATAGGTGTGTAACCTGGGTCTTTTAAAAATTTAAAGCACATCGCCACTTAACATTCGATGATGCATAGACTCGCTCTTTATACGCGCCAAATTTTATGCCAGCAGTTCTCAAACTGTGGTACGTGGGCACCTTTCAGGGGGTACGCGAGCAGCTCTGAAGGGAAAGTTGGCAAAATGACAAAGCACTTATGGAAAACCCTAATTGTTGGCTTTTACCGTTATCTGGTTATTTCCGCCCTTCCCCGCCCCCCCACCTATTTGCTCTCAGTTGGAGAACGTTTTCTGAGAATACCCAACCCTCTACTTGACACCTTCTACGTTAGCAGTTATCTGGCTTATATTTTTTGAGTAATTTGAACATCTTTCCTGAACAGTCACGACTTGGTGACATACTCTTTTTCTCTCAAGATATTTCTCAAATTTGCAACGCAGTTGTAGAGATATATTGTGGTGATGTTTTTATATTAATTAGTTCCAATATATTTGTGTTTATGTATTATATATTGGCCTATTCATGACAATGTTACTCAAATATATAATGCGCATTAAGGTGGTTTTCTAAAAGAAATTATCTTGCTCGTTTGTATGAAATGAGACAAGAAGTTAAGAGTTTTCCTCTCTGACAGCAAGTGTGAGTTTAGTGGCAGATTTACAAATTAGCATTAGCATTAGCAGTAGGCTAGCTTTCATGGTTGACGTATTTCAGCAACTGAATGAGCTGAATAAAGGTCTGCACGGCAAGCACACAGCACTCTTCATGGTTCATGACAAAATAAAAGCTTTAAAAAAACTTAAATTTGCAACAAAAGAAGTTGTGAAGGGACAGCTGTTATTCTTTCCGTCCTTAGAAAATTTCGTAAAAAAAATTAACTTTAGCTTCATGATTCTGTTGTCAACGACATAAAAGAGCATTGGCTGGGTTTTATTGAAGAATTTGGTGTATATTTTCCTGAGAATTTAGGGAGCGAGTTGTGGATGCGAGACCCTTTTTCTACTGTGGAAGACTCCAGTCCACCAAACTTTTGAACAAAAGAAATTATTGAACCGCCCTGTGATGAAATCTCAAATCCAGTCTCAAGGAAACTTCTTTGGCAGATCTTCGGCAGACTTTTGGTTGCAAAGGCTGAACGAGTTTCCTCATATCGCTGATCATGCCATCAAGTTTATGATGTCTTTCTCAACAACATATCTATGTGATAGTGGTTTTTCATCCATGGCGTACCTAAAAAAAATAAGTACCGCAACAGGCTAATTTGGAGCCGGACCTCCTCTTGAAGAATTCAACTGGACAACCAGACATCAAAAAGTTGTGCCAAGCTCTCTCACTGAAAAACTTTGGGATCCATAATATATCAGCTCCAGAATTACAATCAAAATTTTTATTTGAAAATATTGTGTTTAGGGTTGTTTTTTTTTTTGAACGAATTTGTGAAGAGAATGTATAAAACTTTTCTACAGACTTTTACAGTAAAATCATGTTTTTTTAACTTATCATTACTTGTAATGTCGATAAGAGATCATGTTAAGGCTATAACAGTAGGATTCTCTCTAAATAGCTTTGTCACATTTGAAATATTTTGATTACATATATTTTTTCCCAATAGATTAAATAGATCAATAATTTACCATGTGCTCTTAATTTTTTTAAGCCTGTAATTTTGATTATTTCTTTTTCCTTGGAGGTACATTATGCTTATAGTCATGGCCAAGGGGTATAATCTAAAAAAAAGTTTGAAAACCGCTGTTTTAGGCGCTAAAACATCGGACCCACGATCACTGATAGTGGCAATTATAGTACTAGGTGTATATAACCAACCTACATAGGTGTGGAACCTGACATTCAGTCTGCGTGCACTCCGGTGTAATTTCCAATAAATACAACGCATCATAAGAAATACTTTTATTAATTTACAAGAGAATCGTTTAGTATTTTACTATAAATATTACAATTAATAGTTGCCTATATTATATCGCCATTTGCTACTAGGGTTAAATATATCATAATATCGTGATATTGTTTGTTGGATTTCCTTGACTAAAGGAAGATCAACAAATTGTATATTCGACCCATCAAGGGGCCTACCTACTCAGTCCTCTGTTATTTGCAGTTTTTTTCGAACGATAGTGATAGCTCTTTTCCGGTTGGTATAATGACTCTACAGTATGCGGATGACGTGATAGTATACGTTTGGTTTTTTTAACTTGTCAGAGGGGGTGGGTAAGTTACAATCAGTGTTTCCTTATCTTTCAAATTGGTTGACAGCCCACTCTTTGACTCTAAATGTATCCAAATGTTGTGCGGTCATTTTCACTCGACATAAAGTGCGAGATAACTTAATTAGACTAGTTTATGAAGGACGTTGAATTTCAGGTATAGCTGACGGTGTGATTTTTAGGCATGACACTAGACGTGAAGGGTTCTTGGATCCCTCATTTTATGGGACAGGTTTATAAATACTACGTGGTCAGTGGTGGGTGCCTCTTGGGGCTCCCACCAATATACAATGTTACAAATTTATCGTGGGCTTATACGTTCTCGATTGGAGTATGGGTGCTTTTTATATCACACTGCATCACGATCTACATAATATGTGGCTTTAAGACTGTGTCTGGACGCTTGTCGTACATAGCCAACCAGTGCATTCCTTACTTAAGCTGAAGAACTCTCTTTATTTCTTAGGCGCTGTCTGTTGGCGGACAAGTTTATTTTGATTAAAGATTGTTCAACTTCTAATTATCTGCGGCGCAGACTTCGGATCCTTACACATTATGTTCAGGCTAAACATTATTGGTTAAACAGAACATACCCATCTCTGGTGGATAGTTTTTTGAGTTTGAATGAACTGCGTCAGTATATTTTTTCTCTTCCTTATCCTGTACAGTGTATCACTGGGGGGCATGATGCCCCTTTGGACATGCCAGTGGTGTTATCTATTCCTGATTCAGGAGTAAATAGAGTTACTCTTCCGATCAAACAAAAGTTAAATGCATTAAGGTATATGAAGGAAAGATGGAGTAGACTACAATCCGAAGCGTCACTATTTACAGCGGAATTATTTGCTATCCTACAGACATTGAAATATATATTATTTTTACGTCCTCAGCTTCTAGTGGTATTATGTGACTCCCGTAGCACTTTGGAGTCTATAAGCGACTTGTCAGGACCTCCATCACACCCATTGATAATTCAAATATTCTACAAGTGCGCCTCTCTACAAGCTAGGGACTACGAATTGGGGTACCAATGGACTCAGTCACGTGGGTATATTGAGAGCGTAGGTAGTTTGGCATCTAGTGTAAATTTAGTTTCCATTGTACAGTAAATTTCGCTACAGTACAGCGATTTTATACCGTGGGTAAAACTCGGAAGTCAGGTTAAATGGAGCGAATGGTGGGAAACCACATGCCAGCAGAAAGCAAAATGGTACCACGAGTTCTGTCGTACAAAATTAGTTACACCATGGTTTTCGGGAGTTAAGTTTATTTGTACATTAATCCACCATCGGCTCGGGGACGCCTACACGAAAAACCGAATTCATTTGATGTGCAAGTTTCCGTTTTCACATTGTGTGGTTTGCCACGTTCCTGAAACATTAGAACATATATTTATGACTTGCCCTGTACATCAATTGGCACGGTTAAATTAAATTCTTAATTAGATTACATACTTTTCTTAAGTTAATGTATTACACTCAGACAACGTTACTTTGTAAAGGCGGCTGTTTAATTTCCTTCTAAATATAGATATGTCGGTGTAGGGATGAACAAAGTATGTCTTCTCGGTTATCCCGTATACGAAATTCGTGGTGAGTTAGGTCTAGGTTATTTTGGTCAGACCTAGATTAAACGCATATAGAAAAATTAAGAAAGTAGAATCAGGAGTGAATCGAATAAAAGTGTTCCTGGATTATTGAAGAAAATGTCTTCAGAGCCATTGAAGAAAAAAAAACTAAAATCTTATACAATTTCTTAGTTCTAGTATAAAAATATAAATCTTTTATACAATCATGAAGTAACTTGTAATCAATAAATAATACAATAATATATAATATAATGATTATATCATCATGTAAAATTGGGATATAGTGATTGTGTTTTAAACTATAGAGGTCCAATCTATTTTATCATTTCCTATATACAACCGTTCTTAATATTTTGAAAGCTACCATTAATATCTCTTTGGTTTACACGTCACAACAACAACGCTTGGTTTCGGACTTTACTTTGATATTATGTAAAATATGATACGATTGGACGTTTAAGGATTAATTAAACAAGTTTAAAATTAACTTGTTATTTCTCCTTTAAAATAATTTGATTTTCAAACTTTTTTCACATTTGTTAAAGTTATTATAAGTTATGCCATTTAATGAAAATGTCTGAGCATAAAGATCACAATGGGGTTGAAAATTTAAAATGTAAACATTTGAATAAAGAAACAGATTGCGGGCATTTGTATTGCAAAAACTCAGAGGTGCGTGGCACATCGAACATGGGAAACCTAATTGCAGCGTTCTCATCGAATTTTAATTTAGAAGAAACATCAAATGTTACATATTATGGAATTTATATACCGACTGACGTTCCTGTCACTGAAAATAATGGTAAGAAATTATATCGAATTTTTTATTTATTTTTATTGAATGCAACAAATATTGGGGATAGTACGATTCATATAGAGCATATAATATAAATATATTTTCTTTATTACAATACTTGTCCATTCTATTACCATTATAACAAAATCTCAGATATTTATTTATTATTAACTTAGGCCTACAAAATATATGCATGCATATGTAGAAAAATCAGTGTTATAATATGAAAATAATACTATGAAACATTGGAATAGGGAAAGTGTAACAATTTATTTTAAGAACCTATTTATAAAAAAATTACCAGGCAGTGTCATTAATTACAAAAATATAAAAAATCTGCAATTAAAATAGTTTGATTGGTTTGTTAAATAATCATTTAGGCTACAGTAATTAAAATGTCTCTTAGAATACTAACATGACAACTTTGCATGTAAATAACTAGTCTTTAAATGTATTAATCCATCCAAAATATTATTGTGATTTAATGTTCATAGAAACTTAGTTAATTTTTTTATTATAAACACAAAAACTTTAGTTTTATCTAATTATAACTCAGAATCCCTGCCGCTTGGCTAGGTATTATACGTGCTTCTTGCCAACTCATGGAAGTAACTAAAATGTATCTCTAAGTGTACTAATCCATCCAAAATTTTATTTTAATGGTTTTGGAAGGTTAGGTTAAGCTTGGTTGATTATTGTTTTTACCATAAATACACAAAAAATTATTTTTTTCTAAGTATAATAATTAAATATAAGATGTTTTTGTGTGTTTGGGTTTATTAAGTTCTCAATTCTTTAACTAGTATTTTGGCAGTTTCCTTTTTGGTTGCCTGGCTCTTAACTGAATTTATTAATCGGTAGAATTTTATTTTGATTGGAAGGTTTACTTTGATTAATTTTTTGTGGTAAACACATAACTTACAGGTACAAGATTATTTTTATCTAATTACGGTATTATGATTAAATAGGCCTACATAATATTAAATTTAGTGTATTAGGTTTTTCTAAGTTGGCAAAACTGTAGATTGTTTAAAACAGTTTTTGATGATATCCTGTTTTATTTTTGTATTTACTATTATTTGAATCTGTTCAAGCTGTGTAGCTATCCTACTTAACTTAACTTAATAGCTATGTGTGATAGTTTTGTATGTTAATTCACTAAGATTATATGTAGGCCCACAGTTATTCTTGAGTATGTAGCGGGAATACACAACTAATATCAAATTTGCAAGATTTTGGCTTAATACTGGGAAAAATGCAAGATTTTCAAGGTGTTGTTGCAAAATAGTTGAGACGAGCAAACATTTTCTAAATTATTATTAATTAGATCAGAACACCAAGCCTTCGACTCCGACTCCAACTCCAACGCCTACTCCGACTCTATTTTTCTACACTCCAAATCCGACTTAAACTCATGACTATGAAATGGCTAAAGTAGACTGATAATAACAAATTGAGTGCAGTAAAATGCTCCAATACAGATTACTTCTTGGGAAACCTCTTTGAAATTGTGGTTAATATTTGAATAAATTTGTCAATACAAATTACAAATATTTGTCCTAAGGAATAAAAAAAGTAGGAAACATATTAAAAGGATATATTAACCATATATTGTTATAATATTATAAGTTTTTATTTCCAAGCCAGAGTCAGAGTCGGTACATTTCCACCCAAAATTGCTTCCCCGACTCCACAGACCTGATATTAATCATAAAAGTCTTTAAGTTTGTAAAAATAACATTTTTTAAATTATTTTTATTTAAAAAAATATGTAGAATTAAGTCAAATATGTAAAACTGTGTCAAATTAAAACTAAAAATACAGTTGTAACAGAAAACAGAAGGCTAAATACGAGCTCTTATAATACACATAAAAAGACTGCAAATCAAATAGGCTAGTAGCAATATTTACAAAGTCTTATAATTTTGTAATAAGTAACTGTACAATTAAAACAAAACTCACAAAAATCACAAGAGAAACATATAAATGTAAATATTGAGACGTGTGTTGACATGACCTTCTGTTGTGTGACATGATTGTGTCATTTGCAAGAGTTAACTTTGCAATGAAAAAAGGTGAAGTCGAATGGCATGTATATAAAAATGGTTATTATTCTTCGGAATATATATTTAGGTGCGCCAGTGTTCTCAAACTCAGATTTGAACTTTTTTAAGCAACATGGCTGACCAACATCACAATTCTTAGTAGGAGGGTGTTAATTTTTTTTATTTTGTTAAAATAACTTACAATTTGTTTTTATAAAAATGTGTATTTACATATATTTATTTGTCATATTAATCTGTTAGTGTAAGTTTATTAATAAAATGTTAATATTTTAGAAATATATAAAATACAAAAAATAAAAATTATATACTCTATATTGGTGGTTGGCAACCTACGACCCGCAGGCCAAATCCGGCTCACTAACTGATTTATCTGGCCCGGGGCAAAAATATGATAACCCTAATTTTGTGAAAATATGTGTTAGCAGTGATTTATGGTAGCACTCTTCCGCTGCACAACTGTTTGTATGTTTCCTATATACAATTCTACTATGCTGATCCCTATTCCATTGGTGTATTTACTAGTTAATGTATGCATATGACCCACACCAATACTAAGATAAGTTAATGTGAAAAAAATATATTTATATAGGCCTAGCATACCTAAGCATGTGTTATGATGAAAAATATAACACAATTTGAGGAGACTGGTTCTAGAATCTGGGTTTTCATAAAAAATGTGCACGTTGGTATAGACTCCACTCTTCGACCATGATAGATGACCATGAATGCACAACACAAAACCAAGTAATTTCAAGTTTCTGCCATTATGCACAGTTAGAATATTCAAACTCAACCAAATTCTAGTTGACTCTTATAAATGGTATCAAAACCTAAACAGCAGAAAATGTAGGCTGACCATACGTCCAGTTTTAAAAGAGACAGTGCAGTTTTTTCTATGTTCCCTCTGTCTCATCGTGTTAGTAAAAACGTCAATTTTATACAGTTTCTTAACAAGATTTTAAAATATGCTTAAATGTTGGCCAATCACTTTGCATCAATGGCTATTTTTGTAGATATGTCATATGTTTAACCATCAATTGAGGCGCGTTGATCGCTCATTGAATAAATAGTGTAGGTCTTTTATTCAGATAAAAAGAAAAAAAACTTGTTGGCAACCCCTATGTTCTGTAGCATTAGTTTTTGGTTCTGTGTGCTTGTTGCATATTCCCAAAAGACTGAAATTTGCAGCGTAAAGTAAGTTTGTCTGAAAAATAATCATGGAATGAGCCTGATGAAATGCACCAACCTAACATTTTTGTGTGGGTTTTGTGAAGAATGATTATAAGTTCAATATTTTTATGTAGGAGAAAAAGTCCTCTTTAGGAACACTACCTGGCCCTCTCACATCCTCTTTTTGTCTCAAGGTATTATGGTCAGCCTATTAAAATGGCATTAGGCACCTCTTCTAGATCACTGTGCGGCTCAAACGGTGAGTTTGGACAAGGTACCACTCTATCGTCGTGTGGGTTTCATTAATATTTTTCGACTTTTTCATTATCACGGGGTTGGTATTGATGAAAGGACTGGCAATTGCTTTGTTTATCTCCTGCAGGTAATTTTGCCACTTACTGCTACTTTGAAAAATTAAATGCCTGTTCCCATCCTCTATTGGTACTTTGATTTTTAGTCTGACTGGGATTGTTTAGTTTTTACCATAAAGTAAAATGTACAATTAGTAGCTGTATTTTTTTCACTGCTCAAGTTTCAAAAATGTGTTTTATGATTTCAGAGTTTCTTCATGTCTACACTGACAAACTTGAAGTGTTGAAAGTTATGAAACTATATAAAAAATCTCGATTCAAACCTTTTAAAAGCAAGAAAGATGCGGAGTACTTTACACTTCACGGTTCTGACGTACAGATGCCGCCAATGTCGACCATAGTCGATAGTCCGACAGCGGTAACGTTATCGGGAGAGAAACCAAGCTTGTTCAAAGGTCCTAAACCACAAGAAATGGTGAGATTCAGAAAGTCTATCGAGTGTGGGGATGAACAGACGGTGAGAAGCGCCGTTTGGGAAAACCCTCGCTATTTTGTCAGCAGCGGAGACACACCAGCCATTTTACAGGTAGGTTTTAACTATTCATACAAGGATGAGAATTGTTTGCAGGACCTACATTATTATTTATACCAGGAATTCTCTTAACTAGTTTTCCCTCCCATGTATTAAAGATTACTGATACCCCAATAAACTNATATACTATATTAAAAAAGTAAATGGAATCTTATTGACTAGGGGAAAAAGCTTGTTATCTAATTTACGGTAAAAAAGATTAATCATCGAGGACATTTACCCGCCTCGGTGGCGTAGTTGGCTAACGCGCCAGTCGTGTTGAGCCAGACCACCGAGGACAGGAAGATTGAGGTTCGAATCTCGGTCGGGTGAACTGGGGGTGGTTTTTCCTAAATGGTTTTCCACTCTTCCTGTGGGTTCACTTCCTCTAATTTCAACCTTCCCAATTCCTAATCCATTAGTGTAATTAGTACTTAAGCGTATAACCCGAGTGGGTAGTAAGACGTGGTGCTAAAAAAAATCTTTATTCATACATTGCACTTATAAAATAATACCTAGTATTGAATTTGTACATACACCCCTAAGAGTATTGAAAATCTGGACTTAATTATATACTGAAAAATTAATGAGATTTCCTTGGAGTTTGGTCGCTTTTAATTGACAATTCTGAAAAAAACCTATTTCCTCCAATACAATTTTGTAAAATGGTTTTGTACACATAGATTATTTTGCCGGTTAAAATCTTGTTTTTATTTACATACACATCTTGTATCTTCTTGTTGATCTCACAATTTGTGTATGTATTTTTGTGACTGCACATAATTATGTTATTGTTTGTGCTCCAACTGAACACACTCATTGAACCTTCTCCCTTATAGGTAGCGCCACAAGCACAACACCTGCATCGAGGACCCTTTGCTTACTTACTTTATGACATTAGGAACTTGAAAGTTATTGGTGAGATGAACTTACAAAAGTAAGCCATCTGTCTCTATCTTGAGCTAGTTCTATCCAGTCCACCTCATTACGTCCTCTCTCTCACTGATTTCTCTTCTGTTTCTTCCACTTTCCTCTACTACATTCCCCTGGTATTTAAATCTTTTCACTATCTTCATTTGCTCTCCTAATGTCACACCAGTGGTGCACCTGTCGCTCTTGTCGTAATCACCATCTCACTCTTCCTTACATTAAACCTCATTCCATACCACTCCACCACTTCATCCCACGCATCCGTATGCTCTTCATTGGCTCACACTATCGGATCACCTGCAAACGCCATTGCTTTAATGCCCCCCCTCGACAATCCATTCTACCACTTCCTTCATTATTTTGTCCGACAATAAAATTGACAGTAGTGATGAGAGAGCACTTCATTGCTTCAGGCTGTTTCTCAACTCAAACCACCCGTCCTCTCCTCTCCCACTTTCACAGTACATATTCATCACTCTCCTTACCATCTCATCCCTCACTCTTTTCTTCTTCGGTGCTTCCTATACTCTACATCTCCATCCAAGAAGGCCATCTTACAGCATGTATATTGTTAAAATCGTTGACGCTATGTTTTATTTGTAATTGCATAGTTTGAATGATTTCAGTGTGTTGTATTGTTCACGGTGTTGTAGGAAGGATCCCGGTATAATGCCCTTCACATAGCGTCTAAGGCTCGCAACGCAAAGATGTGTGTGGCAATACTGAGCATTGTGGGTGATCCAAAGTTTGTCGCTCACCTATACGGCGAAGATGATCCAAACAACTGCAGGGACAGGGCTGAGATCCTCCTTGACCTGTACCTCAACACGCCAGACAAGGGACTCAACGAAACACCCCTACATTTCGCGGTCAAGTTTGGAGCTGTGGACGTTGTGGAGGCGCTGGTTTCTTATCCCCAGTGCGACAAAGAGCTACGGAACAAATACGGTCAAATACCCAAGGATGTAAGTTTCTAGTGTTCTCTAGATAAAGGTTGGATAACTGGTGGTCCACATATGTCTTACAAGACAGTTATTCTATAAAGTAAGCGGGAAAAGAAAACAAATTTCCAAACAGTAATTTGTTGTAGATACACTTCAAATGTATGTAAAACTAATGATAGGAAGGATGATCATGAATAATCCAAAAATACTGATTTGGAATAGATCTCGAAGCCAAAAATCAACAATAATGGTTTGAATATGCAAATTAAAAAAATATAAATTTTTAATGAACAAAGCTTACAACAAATAATGTATAATATTCCGTTTATAATTTAAAGTTAAAGCAACACACTTTTCTTCCTCTGCATTGCATAGTTTTATAAATTTAAATTCACAATTTAAATTATCAGATAACTCACTCAAAGAACAACTTACTAGTTATATTGAAAACTAATATTATTGAATAATTGATCTATGTAAATGTACATTAAGATGTACCTGCTTCCACACAAAAAACTATGACAAATAATTGGATAGCAGATCCAATCAACATTTTTTAAACACCCTCAACCCATTGTTGATTTGGGATTAACTGGCGCATATATTTTTATTAAAGCACATGTCTTGTGATAGCCATTTTCAAAAATAACAATGTTTATAATAATTTTATAATCATTTCGGCTCAAAGGGAAATTTATTAGTCAATATTTCATGTCAGAATCTCAATCTGCAAAACGGATGCATCACATAAGATTAATAAGAGTTTACTCTACTTAAAAAGATCTAATTTTTTCCCATGCTTAGTGTTTTACTACTTGCCTTAACTCAGTCGATAGCGTGTCTGTCTACTGAGCTAAGAGTCCCGGGTATAATTCCCGGCATAGTCAAAATATTTATCATTGGTGAAATGTGGGTTTACCCTTTCACAGTGAAGAATTAACGGCTGGAGACTGGATGTTGTGCCTGTCCTAGTCTTAAGTTGGAGCATAAGACATATGAAGCTACGACAGGCCTGGCAAGCCGGTAGTGGAAAATACTGACCCAGGCCACAGGCTGGAAACAGTAATGGATGTAATTTAAAATGTCTTACTACTCCTTTGGAGTATCCGTATATTTACACTAATGGGGTAATGATGAGTAAGGCAGAATTTATATGAAGGGTACCCACATTTGCGTGGAGGGAGGGTAAAAAAAAGTTTAGGAAAAATTATCTCAGTGCACCCAGCCAGGATTTGAACCCCCTACCTTCTGACATTGGCAAACCAGAGCAGACAAGACTGACACCTTATTCTATATGACTACCGATGTCAATTTGGATTTAAAAAAAAATTAAAGTCCAGATGTTAGCTTGCAGAAGGTACATGGAACAGGCATGGCCACAAATAAAAGGGAACCAACACTAAATGGCTCTAACAGTTGATACTTGACACTGCTGCTACTGGACCAAGAGGTAACACTTCTCAATCCCCCGACCTAGGTTTCATTCTATCGGAACTCATCAGGAAGGAGTGTGAAACACACGACACAACCTGCTAAAAGAGGGAATCAAAAACATATTAGGGAGGAAAAGGAAATTATTAAAGAATGGTAGGACGCACAGGACCAAGTAAAAGGAACAGGAGAAACAGGAAGAAGTCTAGTCTCAAGGAGGTAAAGTGATTGAAATAACACTAAATAACTCCACAAGGAGGAGATACAGAATGTAAATTAAGGGAAATAAAAATAAATAGTAAATTTTTGTTTTGGTTTTACCATAGGAATGTGTGCCAGGATATAACACACAACATAATGACAGTCTTGTCATACATATATCTCTCCTGCTATTTGCGATGTACAACAGTGGTTTTAATTCCATTCTGTTATAAGACAAACTAGTTACATTTTTATGTTAGTTTCTCTTGTTTAGTAAAGATTACTTTAAAAAATTAGTACTGTCCCATGCATTTATCATGTAATATCTTAATTGTGAATTTTAAGTATATTTACTACACATGTCTTGAAATTGAAATACTCTCTCTAAGGAATACCTATTTTCTTTTTTTGGGATATTTCTTATATTCGGAATAAGTTACAGGAAAGGTGAATATAAACATATAAAAGAGAATGAACACAACATGTTTTTTACAATGGAAAAAACACACATTTCACACTTTAAATTGCTCATTTATTAGTGTGTGTACCTATTGATTTTATAGTCGTGGCTTCAATTACAGTCATAAGCCAGAAAGTTGCAGATGTCATTCATTCACCAGCTGTCCATGTGCATTATCTGATACCATTTTTAAACATTAATGTTCATTTTGACCCACTTCGGTGGCCGCCTAGTCCAAGGCGTTACTCTCACAATATACTAGACTGCCGAAGACAAGGAGATTGAATCCCTGTCGAGTACACTGAGGGTGGTTTTGCCTAAATGGCTTTCCACTATCTCCCCACATAAATGTGGGTGCATTTCATCTAAAATTAAACCTTCCTAATACCTAAAACATCAGTGTAATTAGTACATACTTGTTTGACCCAAACGGTTAGTAAGACGCAGTGTTAAAATAAATGTTTACTCTGCTGCTTGAGGGATGACCAGAAAATTCAGAATCCTCAACTGATGTTTGCCCATTTGACCCACTAGAATCACTTTTAAGTTTTGGGTTTGTACTCTTGATGTCATCAGTCAAAACAAAATGCTTCGCTAAGTATTTTATGGGTCTCTAACTTGTTTTGGTCACGCTAGAAGTAAAACTTGATGCGCTTGTGATGATCCTTTAAGAGTCTCATTCTTTATTTTCACACAAATCAAATAGAACTCTACTAACGCACAAATTTCCTGTGGAAAAAATGCTTCAATGTATCAACATTAAACTTAGAATGTTACTTTAAAATGATTAACAGCTTAAGTCCGTAATACTACTGTATGCTCAATTCGTGCTCCATGAAGTCAGTTTGGTAACCTCTGGGTTGCATTTTATATATACATCCTTTGATTAAATTAACACATTTATTATATACATGTATAATAATTTAATTTTAGCACCGCGTCTTACTACCCATTCGGGTTATACGCTTAAGTACTAACTACACTAATGGATTAGGAATTGGGAAGGTTGAATATAAAGGAAAGTGAACCCGCATTTGCGTGGAGGGAGA